>CAUYLG010073790.1:0-51362 GCA_963573385.1 Cacajao melanocephalus | reverse complement strand
AAGAAAAAATAATTCTTAGCTAGGTGCAGTGGCTCAGGCCTGTAATCCCAGCACTTTGGGAGGCCAAGGCAGGAGGATAGCTTGAAATCAGGAATCCCAGATGAGTCTGGGAGACATAGCAAGGCTCCCACAAAAAATTTTTTTTACCTAGCCAGGCATAACGGCACACGCCTGTAGTCCTAGCTACTCAGTAGGCTGAGACAGAAGGATCACTTGAGCCTAGGAATTGGAGGATGCCTTGAGCTATGATCATGCCTCTGCACTCCAGCCTGGGCAACAGAGTGAGACCCTGTCTCAAAAAAAAAAAAAAAAGACGTCTCTCTTAGGAGAATTTGAAGACAAAGAAAGGAGGAATAAATTCACATTTCTGTGGCCTAATTCATGAAGTACCTTTTCCATGTAGACTTGATCTGCGTGAAATGACAAGTCTATATCAAGCTTCCAGCCAGCGTCCGGCAAATGGAAATTTTTTCAAGAATCTTAGCTGTTATTGTAATTCTCATGTAGTCTTTGAAACAACTCTGTAAAGTTGATATTGTTGTTCCCATTTCATCAGAGTGAGCCAAAGTTCAGAAAGTTCAAGCCGGAGGACCTCTCTCTAACTGAGCTGCTGTGGTCAAGCCACACAGTCCATGCTTTTCCCAGCCACATTTAGCTGTCAAAGGCTGAAGAATCCAGCAAGATTCATCACAAAATTCAACAGTATGCCCCATGAAAAATCTGTCTTCAACTGTTGGGAAGGTTGGCATTTTGAGCGTTAGGATAGTTATGGAAAGAGGTTTCTGGATATGACTCTGGTACGAAGGGGCTATGTTAGGATTTTAGGATGACTTCTTATAAGAAAGAGCTGGTATACAAGCAGTAATTAATGTTTTACTTGCCAGAGGAATAAAAATACGCTATGACTTCTTCACCATTATTTTTTCCTATTTAAGAGTTTTCCCATGTCTGAAGGCAAGGATGCCTATCAGTTGCAAATCACAAATTCTCAACCTGGACTCTGAGGCATGGTATTGAGTGGAATGCTATAAATGTGACCCAGCTGTTAACTTTGCATGCTACAGAGATATCTCATAAATGGCTCATCAAGTGACTTGTAAACATCAATGATGCAAGAAAGAATAACTTGATTTTTTTCTACTATACCAGGATGTTAACTGCATCTTCTGTACTAGATTTTGTTACCTACATTCTCCCTTTATTCTTGAAAACTAAAATCCTTTTTATGGTACTCAAGACATATGTTTGCATATTAGAGAGTTGGTATAAAGAAAAAAAGTTGGTAAAAAAAATAGAGAGAGTTATTTGACATTAAAAAAAATGAGCCATTAAAGATTTTAATGTCAATTTGGAAATATTCAAAAATTAAGGGGGGAGACTATAATGCGAAAAGCATTAAGTTCAAAGTAAGAGTTTAAAAAAGCAAAGGAGATTGTGGGAAATGAGCTACCACCTTTTTTTCCCCAGATTTTTGTCTCATTTTAACTTTTTTTTAGGTACAATGGATGCAGACATGCCTGTAAACATTGCTAATTTGAAATTACGCATCTTGAATTTGAAGCATATTATTCGATGGAATACTGTAAATGTGCTCACAGATGTTTTGTCACGTGCTTCAAAACATAGGTGTCTCAACATGGTCAGCCAAGAGGCTTTTAAATGTTGATGATGCAGGAAAAATTACCTTGGTTTTATATAATTGGGCACCACTGAGATTTTGCAAGGCTTCAGATTTTACTGGTAATAAAAGCTATAAATTAAGCCTTCCCTTACTACCAATCTCTTCATCTCAGACCTGCCCCAAAACCCTACTTGTCTGATATCATAAACAGTTGAACCCCAGCTTAATTAACCAATTTTATAAGATGGTTTTATGATCAACCTAGAATATAGATGATACAAATGTCTTCCCATATTACAGGGTGCCAAGCCCATTTCAATCAAAGATTTAAGAGGAAATCATTTTCTCTGACCACTTCATTCCCAAGGCCAGGGCTGATGGGAGTAGGGCAGGGAGTAGCAGGGGGACAATGAGGAAGTGGAGGTTCTGTCACCAAGAAAATTGTCCTGGTGAGTGTGATGTCAGGCAGTGAGAGAGTCTGAGAAGGAAATAGCCGTGGTTTGCTTTTATGTTTTGGTTTTTGTTTTGCAGTGGTGGTGTGGGGTTTGGTTTTAGTTACAGGCTTTAAAGCACAGTGAAACAATTCAAAAGTAGATGACATTTAACTTGAGTAACTGAACAAATGATTCTTCTAACACCATCTGAAGGGAAGCTATTTACCTTCTGATGCAATGGTGAGTGGCCATATGGCATTATTATGTGACTTATGCATAGGAATTCCTGTTTTGATACTGAAGTATGTACACACACCCCCCAACACACATGTATATATAGTGTTAGTTCTACTGCTGTCTCATCAGTGGATTTCAGAGGTATTTCCATTTAGTCTCACTGAAGGTCTGGTGTTGGGGGATATGAGAGAAGAAGTCACTGGTCTCATGGGAAACCAAGCTTGGGTGCAACCTCTGAAGTTAGTAAGAAGGCGAAGCCACACGGGACCTAGTTATCTCATCCAGGCAACCAGTGGTGATTTACATGCACAGTGTGGCTGACAATTACAGGTTGGTCAAAACCCTGCTCTCTGTGCCTCGTAAATATTATTTCTGTTGTCATGTCAAAACACTAGGCCTTTTCTCAATTACTCAGTTTTTCTTCTACAATCATTGATTGTACTGTGGAATAAAACTCAGGAGAAACTTTGTTATCCACAAACCAGAATCCTTTAACCGGTAATTTTGCACATTGACCATAAATTTAAATGTGAAGCTTGCACTCTTCAGTGTTTGGGGTTGCAAACAACAGTAGATTTTCTGGCTAGTATAAATATAACCTGAATTTGTTAGAAGGATATAAATTAGCCCCCAGAGTTGTTGGGAAAACTCAACGTACTTAGGCAGAAGTGAAGGTAAACAAAGCCTCGCCAGCATCCTGCGGGGTCCTGCTGATCCTGGGTGTTAAAACGCACGCTCTGAATGAAGATGTCCCCCCAAACAGGCTATGTGTGAGCAACATGGCTGTTTATTCACCCAGGTGCAGGCGGGCTGAGTCTGAAAATAAAGTCAGCAGAGGGCGGAGGAATTGGAGTTGGCTTTATAGGTTTGGAGTAGGCAGTGGAAAGTTACAGAAGTTACAGTTTAGGGTGGTTTTTGCAAGCTGGGAGGGGGTTATAGGGCCTGGAGTCACGAGGCTGATGAAGGTCAGTTACAAAGTCCAATTGCCTTATCAATGGAGGCAGAAATAAAGAACAATAGAGAATGTCTCAAAGTTAATTAGGCACTGCTGGGGTTGATCATTCTTTCTCTTTTCATGGTCTTCCAGTTACTTCAGATTTTCTGATTCCGGGATGCCATCCAGAGGTGTATGTGTGAGTCATGGGGGTCGCCAAGGTGTCCATGGCGCTGCCAGTCAGCATAAAAGACCAAACACCAGGTACTTGCTATTATGCCACTAGCCTACACCTGCCATCACAAATAATATGCAAGTGGCCGAGCGTTTGAGATGCCCAGCCACACTTTGGTCACGCTAGAGGTCAAACAGTTGAAGAAAGATTGTCCCCTTTTGACTTCCACTGCAGTAGAGGCAAGCCCTGTCCCTCACCCATCTTTGAATTCTCCCCAGATAGTAAGGATACTGGGCAGCCAGAACCACAAAATGTTTAGGGCTTGGTGATCAGCACTTTAACTACATTTTCTCACTCAATTATGAGAATAGCCGCATTATTTCTGTCTTGAAGATGAGAAAGCAAGGCTAGAAAAAAACAAGCAATTGCCCATCATGATGAGATATAAGATACTGAAGCCCCATTGCAAACATCAGAGAAATCTTACATTATGATTAATCTTATTCTAATGTTAAATGTCTTTGAGTGTATTTCCTAAGAAAAGTTGTGATATAAATGTGATAAATGTGGTAACACTCTTGACCAAAACATAGGTTTCATTTAAAAAAAAAAAAATACCCATGGCCAGCGCAGTGGCTCATGCCTCTAACCCCAGTACTTTGGGAGGCTGAGTTGGGAAGATCACGAGGTCAGGAGTTCAAGATCAGCCTGACCAACATGACCCGTCTTTACTAAAAATACAAAATTAGCCGGGTGTAGTGGTACATGCCTGTAATCCCAGCTATTCAGGAGGCTGAGGCAGGAGAGTCACTTGAACTCAGGAGGCAGAGGTTGCAGTGAGCCGAGATTTCACCACTGCACTCCGGCCTGGGCAACAGAGAGAGACTGTCTCAAAACAAACAAACAAACAAACAAACAAACAAAATTTCTTCAAAACAGCAGTGTCATAATACGATTCTTCAAGAATAAGTTAGTGCCTGCCTATTCCATTGTACAAGCTGAAAGCATACTTTCTTCAAGGTAACCTGTCAATTTATCTGAAAATATGGAAGGAATAACATATTCTTAGTTTACAACAAGGAATTTATGGCTTAAAGATGCTCAGAGGGGGTCTCAGTTTTTTGCTTCTGTGTAGAACCACAGCACATTAGTGACCTCCTGTGGCCATATTTCAAGGTACGGATCAGCTTCTTCAAAGAGAACAGCAATTGCCGGAGAGGTCCCCTGGGTGTTTGATCCTGATGTGTCATCATTGAGAAACTAGTTGTCGTTGTTCTCGATTGTGGAATTACTAAGCAAACAAGTCCAAATGTGCTCTGCCCAAAAGCCACAGTCTTTTTCCTAATAATTTGTCCAAGTCTTTGCCCACAACACAACTTCTACAGTTTTAGAAAATATTCACTGAGCACTGATTATGTCTGGGGCATCTGACAGGCACTTTACCTTGTCTCATTTAATCATTGCAACAATTATATTATTGCCATTTTATAGATGAGAAATTGAAGCTCAAGGAAGAACTGTGATTTTTCCCAAAATCAGAAGCACAAAATGGGATTTTCGAAAAAAGGATTCAATCCCCTTCCCCATCTTCAAGGTCTGTAATATGGTTTGGATACATGTCTCCACCCATGTCAAATTGTAATCCCCAGTGTTGGAGGTGGGGCCTGGTAGGAGGTGATTGGATTACTGGAGACATTTCTTGTCAATGGTTTCGCACCATCCTCTTGGTGCTGTTCTCGAGATAGTGAGTTCTCACGAGATCTAGGTGTTTAATAGTGGGCAGCACGAGGGGTGGGAAGGGTGGGGAGGGATAACATGGGGAGAAATGCCGGATATAGTATGCACCTATGCAACAACCCTGCATGACCTGCACATGTACCCCAGAACCTAAAGTAAAATAAAAATAAAAATAAATACTGTGGGGTCATAGATGAACCAGGAAAAATGAGAGGGAGGTGCATGTTATCTTAAACACAGAACTTCTAATAAAACAGAGTTCTCTTAAATGTATAGGGGTATTAAAATATATGAAAATAAACACTTGATTATTTGATTTAGCATTTAAAAAAAAAGTGGGCAGCACCTCCCCCTTTCCTCTCTCTTGCCCCTGCTCCAGCCGTGTAAGACTCCTGCTCTCCCTTTGCTTTTCACCACGATTGGAAGCTTCTTGAGGCCTCCCCAGAAGCAGAAGCCACCATGCTTTCTGCGCAGCCTTGCAGAACCATGAGCCAATTAAACCTCTTTTCTTTATAAATTACCCAGTTTCAGGTATATCTTGGTAGCAGTGCAAGCACAGACTAATACAGTCTGCTAACATCTCCCATGAAGACTTCCTTGACTTCTTGGCACACAGAAATATCACCTCCTCAGGACTTTAGTACTTAGCTCATACTGCTTTATATTATTGTTTTTATATGTGTAGTAAAGACCTTGGTCAAAGGTCAGATGGGAGGGGTGTTAGTTTGTAAATCCAGAACAAAAAAAATCCTCCCAGGGTCAAACTCTGCACATGTGGTTGGGAACAATAGTGATGGCTCCCATTTACCAGCTGCTGGCTGTGAGCCAGAGATGTTTCAACGTGCTTGACATGTCCTAAATGACGGAGTGTGAGGCTTTGTGGCTTAGCTGGCCCCAGCGCCTGTCTAGTAAATGACTGAATCTTCTACACCAACTCTGCAATGTGGATGTTACTAAGATCCCTGGTTTATAGATGAGAAGGCTGGGACGTTACATCTGTTGTTCTCATGGGTTGAGTTGTGTCTCCAAAAATTCATATGTTGAAGTTCTAACTCTTAGTACCCCAAATGTGGCCTTATTTGAAAATATGATGGTTGCAGATGTAATTAGTTAAGATGGGGTCTTACTGGAGTAGAGTGGGCCCCTAATCCAGTATGACTGGCATCTTTCTAAAAGAATGCTATGTGAAAACACAGACACACACGTAGTGATTACACCATGTAATGGCTGGACGCTGTGGGTCACACCTGTAATCCTAGCATTTTGGGAGGCCGAGGCAGGTGGAGTTCGAGACCAGCCTGACCAACATGGTAAAATGCTGTCTCTACTAAAAATACAAATATTAGCCAGGCATGGTGGTGCGCGCCTGTATTCCCAGCTATTCAGGAGGCTGAGGTAGGAGAATCGATTGTACCTGGGAGGCGGAAGTTGCAGTGAGCCGAGACTGCACCACTGCCCTCCAGCCTGGGCAACAGAAAGAGGCTTGGTCTCAATATATATATTTCCATAATTATGGAATTATGCCGCTGCAAGCCAAGGGATGCAAAAGATTGCTGGCAAACCACCAGAAGCTGAGAGTATGCCCTGGAACAGAGTCTCCTTAGTGGCCCTCAGAAGGATTCAACCCTATTAACACCATGGTCTGACTTGCAGCATGCAGAACTGTGAGACAACACATTTCCACTGTTCTAAGCCACCCAGCTGTGGTGCTTTGTTACAGCAGCCCCAGGAAGATAGAGTGCTTGGCTAAGGCCTCACAGACACCAGGTGGGGAAGCACAAAAGCAGACCTCAGCAGTGTGGCATGAGGGCCAGTGCTCCTCCCCCACGCTGCACAGGCTGGAGAGAAACGGGAGGAAGAAGGAGGTAAGTGATGACAGAAGTATCTCACATCCCTTGGGAGGGTGGCCAGTACCTAGAACCAGGGGGAAGGGATTTTTACACAGAATCCCCAGACTGCAGAAGCAGTCACTGTGTGTGGCCCAGTAACTCATTTGACCTTCTTATCACCCAAGATTCCAAGAAGTCATGATATTGATATGATATTGAGCAACATACCATCTGCAGCAACAACAGGGGCAAGCGGAATGAGTGCCCAAGCCTCTTTTGACCTTTCCATGAGCCCTGTCTACCAGCTGTCACACACCCACAGCAATAAACAGAGTGCCCCAAAAAGGTTAGTGAGGTTTTTTAAGACTAATTGTTTTATTGGCATTTAATTGTTGCGTTAGTCCATTTGCATTGCTCTAAAGGAATACCCGAGGCTGGGTAATTTACAAAGAAAAAAAAGGTTTATTTGGTTCACAGTTCTGCAGGCTGTACAAGCATGGCACCAGCATCTGCTTCTGGTGAGGCTTCGGGGAGGTTCCAATCATGCCGGAAGGCAAAGGGGGAGCATGCGTGTCACATGGCGAGCGGGGGAGCAGGAGAGATGGGGAGGAGGTCCCAGGCTGTTTTTAAACAACCAGATCTCATGTGAACTAACAAAGTGAAAACAGACTCATGACCATGAGGATGGCACCAAGCCATTCGTGAGGGATCTGCCCCCATGATCCAAACACCTCCCACCAGGCCCCACCTCCAACATCGGGGATCACATTTCAACATGAGAGAAAAAACCTTTGGCGGAGAAAAATGTCCAGATTACATCCATTGCCATAAATTGTACATATTTACAGTGAACTATTTGATAAGTTATAACATCAGGATACAGCCATGAAACCATCACCACAGCCAAGATACTGAATGTATCTCATCCACAGAAGTCTCCTCACACCCCTGTGTACTCAGTCCCACCACACTATCCTACCCAACTCTCTGTCCCCAGGCAATCTTTCACTTGTCTGCTCTCTTTCACTATGGATAGCTTGCATTTTATAGATCTTATATCAAGAAAATCACATAGTGTATTCTATTTTTGTCTGGCTCCTTTCACTTGGCATGACTATGTTGAGATTCATTCTTGTGTTGTGTTATACCAATAGTTTGTTCCTTTTTATTTCTGAGTAGAATTCCACCATACGAGTATATCACAATGTGTTTATCTATTCACCTGTTGATAGGCACTTGAATTGTTTCCACTTCAGAAATACTACAAATAGTCTCATTCATATATTGTGACCGAGTCTTTGTATGGACAGATGCTTTCATTTCTTTTGGGTAAATACTTAGGAGTGAAAGGCGGGGACCTATGGTAGGTATATTGTCAATTTTTAAGGAACTGCCAAACTATTTTCCATCGTGATCATACTGTTGTACATTCCAACCAAGAGGGTGACAGCGTTCTGGTTGCTCCATCTCCTCCTCACCGATATTTGATGTTGTCCATGTTTTTAGATTTGTGCCATGGTAACAGAGAGGTATCTCATTGTGGTTTTAATCTGCATCACCCTAATGACTAAGGGTGTTCGTGGAATGTCTTTCTGCTTGCTTTTTGCTATACCTTCTTCAATATATGTAACTCTCTATCTCTCATCTATGAGACATTTAATTTTGGTGACTCTCTGAACATTTCTTCTTAGTTTTTGCCCTCTCCCATCCCCAATTCTTGCCTTTTTCTGTGCAGATTTAAACTCTACTTATTACCTTGATGTTTTCCATCCTGTACAATATTGAGAAGGTGCTGGTGGGGGCAATGAGACCAGGAGAGACATCTGAGGTTCTTTCTTGCTTTTCCCACATTGTCCCATGACAATCCCTGCCTGGCCTAGAGTTCAGGGGTGTCTTAGTCTGTTTGGGTAGCCATAACAAAGTACTATATACTGGGCAGCTTATAAATAACAGCAATGTATTTCTGTAAGTTCTGGAGGCTGGGAAGTTCAAGATCAAGGCATTGGAAGATTCAGTATGTGGTGAACACCGTCTTCCTGGTTCATAGATGGTGCCTACTTTCTATGTCCTCACATAGCAGAAGCAGGAGGGAGCTTTCTGGGGTCCCTTTTATAAGGGCACTAATCTCATGCATAAGGGCTTCACCCTCATATTTCATCACCCCCTCCAAAGGCCCTGTCTCCTAATGTCATCACACTGGTGATTACGTTTCAATACGTGCATTTGGGAGTGGCACAAATATTCATTCCATAGCAAAGAGGTTCTATGTGAGCAGCACAAAAGTACAGCTCAGGTGAAAAGCTGACGAAAACAGGTGCAGACCACTCCTCCATCTAAACCATGAGGTTGCTGAGGAGTTCGGAGGAGCTTGCCTCCCTCCAAGGCACCTCCCCACCAAGGGTGAGAGATGGCAACCTGGCCTGGCCTAGAGCCGCCTGGCGCACAGGCAGCAATTGGGAGTGGACCACACTGTGCCCTTCTGCCTGGGCATGAGGCCTCCTGCATCTCATCTGCTCCCCTTTCCTTACACTCACAAGGTGCCCACCCTAGGCCTGGCTTTTGACCCTTCCCCAGTTCACGGCACCAAGTGGTGTATACAGAAACAAACTACTAACTCATGATTCAAACTTTTAGGAGGCACTCTAGAATAAAAGAAGAAAGGTATTTATAGGAAACCAAAAAAATGAGTAAATAACTTTTTAAAAAGACAATTCCATCACTGACATTAATGGGAACTATTTCTTGGGTCCTCAAGGTGTTTACTTCTGCAAGGTGTCATAACTCTTGGCCACCCTCTAGCCCTTTTACTACCTAGTTAGTCAATTTAGGAAGACTAACTAGGCATTCTCAGCTTTGCTCAGCCCTTCTTCCTCTTCAGAGTGAGCCAGCCTGAGAGTACAAGAGCTCTGCTCTGCTTTTCTGGAACAGAGGTCTGGTCTGCTGCAAGCCAGTGTTGCTTGGGCAGAGTTGGTAAAAGGGCCCAGCTGCCAGAGAGTAAGACCATTTGACTCTCGTGCTAAGCTGCATCCTCCACCTTAGACTCCCATTAGTAATAAAAGTGAGACTTTAGCTTCAATATTTACCTTTTTCTTTCATTTTTTAACTAGTTTAGAACTTACGCCAAAAAAAAAAAAAGCATTATCTCCTGAGGACCTCAGCAACTGGGAGCCAGAATACAATTTTCAGTCAGTTAGCAGAAGCTCAAAAAATCCTTCTCTCCTGCTAACTGTTGCAGAGCCTCCACCTGCTACTCAAAGTGTAGTCTGCAGAAGAGCAGCATGGGTATTACCTGGGTGCTTGGGAGAAAGGCACAATATTGAGCCCCACCCCACACAGCAATGGAGTCTGCATTCGAACCACATGCCAAGGAGATTCATATGCACTGGGGAGCTAATAGCAAATATTAACAAGAGTAAGTGTTGCTCTCTCCCAGCTCACTATTAACAGTTATTTTATTAAATGTGTATCATTTCATTTACTTTTTGTTTTTAGACAGTATTTTACAACGAATTTCTTCACGAACTTGTGCAATAGTGATAAAATATATCAATATAAAACCATTTTTGCAAATACATAGCACAACTTATATTTTAAAAAAGAAGGTAAAATAAAAAATAAAAATAGTATTTTATATAATAGAAAAATAGATAAGCTATATTGAGCACATTTGTGTTCATTTCTTTCTTTCTTCTTTTTTGAGATAAAGTCTTGCTTTGTTGCCCAGGTCTGGAGTGTAGTGGTGTGATCTTGGCTCACTTCAACGTCCACTTCCCAGGCTCAAACAATCCTACCACCTCAGCCTCCCCAGTAGCTAGGATTACAGGCATGCACCACCATGCTCAGCTAATTTTTGCTTCGTTTTGCTTTGCTTTGTTTTGTTGAGATGGGGTTTCACCATGTCACCCAGGCTGGTCTCAAACTCCTGAGCTCAAGCCATCCATCTGCCTTGGCCTTCAAAGTGCTGGGATCACAGGGGTGAACCATCACACCCAGCCTCATGTTAGTTTCTATAGTCGTAAAGCTCAGTATCTTGGTTTCCAGTCAATAGTTTAGTTTTGCTATAATACATAGGGCCATCAGGGCTCATCTAAGTAGATTAAAACTTTCATATGAGCCTTTCTGACAGCCTTGTTTTCATTTTTGGCCAATGAGTCACTGCTTTTGACAGAAAAGGGTAAAAGGCAGAGGAAGATATGACTCATTTATTTCTTCTTTTCAACAGAATGTCAGCCTGAGTCTTACTGCACACATTTCAAGATCATATTGTTGTGAGATAATAATACCTTAGGCTTGTGTGGTATGCTGCCATTAGCAAAGCAGTTTCCCAGGTATTATCTTGTCTATCCTCCCACTAACTGGCAAGGTGGGTGACATTAAGCTTTGCAAACTGATGAAAAGAGTCAGGCATACTGAGGTTGACTTGCCTGAGAATACATGGTGGCAAATGGCGAAGCAAAGATAGACAGCCCATTCCCCCAACTCCAAGCCCAGAGTCAGCTCCAGACTCAGCCTAGATGGCATTAGTCTGAATGTGCTATGTTCCACAGAACGAGAGTATGGGTATGGAAATAACAGAAACAATATTGCACTGCTTTAAATGCTTTACCTTAGAAAATTTACATCTATTAACACACTTAATTCTCATAACCCAATAATCTGGTTATTTTTATTATTCTCCTTATATAGATCACATATATCTATATATGACCTCGGTTTCAGCTTCTAAGAAAATGTATCAATGATCGGGTCAAAAAATGGTTTCTATTAAATTTCAAAACACAAGTCTCCTTGTTACTAGGATAAATACGAGTCTGGGTTACAAATGACTTCAGACATGAGATGACATACATTTTGTAGTATAATGGTAAATGTCTCAAAATCAGCTTTCTGTGGAGGAAAGTTCCCAGTTTGTAGATTTTGCCAATTTCTGAAGTGTAAATATTTCCATTTTGGTCAATTCCAAGCCATCCACTTGACATCACTGGATTTGGAGATGGGAAGAGATGTGCACATTCCGCTCCTACAAGCTGGTACTAACACATCACTGGTACAGAGCCATGGACAGTTATTTTTAGGTTGGTATTCTTCACACTCTTCAGTATCCCTGTTTTGCCTTTGCCTTTTGAAATATTCTTGCAAGAATTGTGAACACTTTTTTGAGTTACTGTTAATTTTTCCAAATGTTCTTCTAGACTGTTTTTCTAGACTACTAATAGTCCCTACACAGCGGGAAGACCTGTATATAAGCCTCTAAGCCAAGGGTTGGCAAACTCTTGCCATGGGCCACACATAAATATTTTAGATTTACGTGTCACGTATCTTTTGTTTTTCTAATCCTTTTAAAATACAAGGTCAGGGGCTATTTAAAAACAGTTGTGTTTGTCCCACAGGCTGTAGTTTGCTGATCCTTGCTCTAAGCCCTGGGAACACAGATCAGGGAGGGAAATGAGACTGGTCATGTGGTCAGACACTCCTGATTTTATTGTCTATGTGATATTAGCAGGTCAAAGCCTTCTACCTTACAGTACTATAAGGGTTAAATCAATTAATTCCTAAGAAAGTTCTTTGTAAAGTATAATGTTTCAAAAACCGTGAGGTTTCATTGTTAGCATTATCCTGAATTGCTCACGAACTATTGCAGTTACAATCCCAGTTTAATTAAAACCTCTACTCAGAGCAGAAAGTACCAGCTCTTTAAATACCTAGAAGGCCCAACAGCAGGGGAGGACTGAAACAAACTCTGACCATTATTATAAATCCCTCTATCTGTTCTAAGCCACTCCTGGGAAATACCCAGGCCTTCTGGCAATGGATAACAATTTCAACCTTAGCTCTACTTCACATTATTCAGGTCTCTGACCCTGCAAATACATTGACTGACATAGAGTAGGTGCTCAATCTGTACCAAATGAATGAATGATCATTTTCAATTACCTGAGTGTTCACCTTCTATGAACCATATCTCCCCCAGGTCGTAGTCCCAAACCATGTGTTCAATCAGCCACCTGCCCATTCCAATACCAAAAGGACACCCTCCCCACATATGGACAGGTTTCCCTCACTCAGTGGACAGGAGATAAGTGAAGAGAATACTACATATTGGCACCTAATCTACCCCTCCATAATTATTGAAAAGATGCCTGAATTTCTTTACCTCTGAAAAATCAACATATTAAGATCAGAATTACGTCCTAATGAAATTTAAAAAAAAAAAAAGGAAGAAATTCCACCCTTGAACTGACTGAAAAACCTAATCTGACAATTAAAGGAGGAGTATTCCAAGAGCCGGGTTGAAAGAAGGAAGAGGGGATCTTAAGCTTCACTTCCATTCCATTCTTATAATATGTAATGTTTAGACAAGGCCTCCTTATTTACAAATACTTGACAACAATTTATTAATCTGGTACACTTTAAGACCTAGGATTTTAGAGTACTTTAAAAACAAAGATTAATTACTCTAGGGCTTAGCAAAAAGGTGGAGGCACAATAAGTGATTCATTAAATTTTGTGGGGTTGAGAAAGGCTTTATCCATTTCACAGACAGGATATTTTCTATGTCCAGGAAATACAGAGGGACCCAGGAAAGGTCATGTAAGAATTCAAAAGCAGAACTGAATTAGAACAAATGCATTTTCATTTCTTTACAAAAATATTATAACTGTGAAAGCTACCTTTTAATTGTATAGCTTTTAAACATGATTTCTATTTGAACACACTTGGTAGAATTTTGAATTCTAATGTCAAAATCAAAACTCATTTCTCTCAATTCGACTTCCTCATTCATCTCTCACCTTCAACCTGCTGCATGAACTGGGACCCCCTTTTTAACTTCAAGTGGAAACAGTTCCATCTATCTGAAATGTATTTACACTTTGTGTTTTAAATAAATTTTCTAAAGATATGACCAATGTGTTAAGAGATGATAAAGAAAGATAGATTTACGAATCTAGTTTCAGAAAGAGAATGCAAACTTTATTTTCAAATGCCAGAGAGGAAAAAGTACAACTATACTTTTTACTTCTATCAGTACATTAGGAAAAAGAAGTTGGCAATGAATTACATTTGTTAGAATCCAGAGACGTCATAAAGTCCCACTGAACACAGAAGTGAGAGTAATTAGGAAAGCTGGTATTGAAATAAACAAAAAGAGATCTTCATAGAGCAATTCAAACTGGTTGATAAGTTTTTACAGAGTTGTGAAATCATTCAGCATTTAGTTGTATTTCACTTTTGTTCATCTCTAGTGAGGCCATATACTAACCAGGACATTCATTTCCAGTAGAAAAAAAAAAAAAAAAAGGATGGAAATACTACAAACCTGTGATACTGAAACCAAATGAATGAATAAATAATTTTTTAAAAATCAACTCTGGTGGACTAAAAGAATTAAGTCAAAATGATTCTAACTTTACATAATGGATCCTACAAGAACTAGCAATGAATTGCTATCATCAAATCTCACAGAATATACATAAAAACTACACTGGTGCTCATCTTCACCATGCCGTTGTGAAATTAAATAAAAGTAACTGTCAACTCTTTCAATGACTTTGTTCCCTGTGAATGAGCCATTCTGTGGATTATCTGTAACAACACTTTCATCCCAGACCCATTTTCTTCTCTGCTATTCTACATGTTTTGAAGCATCTTCCCTGACAGCCATTGGTATTTTCAAAAGAATAAATTTATTTAGAAAGAAATCTAAGTTTAATGTTTTCCAAACTTCATTCCGAGCAATACTAGTCCTAGGAGATGTTCTATAAAAAAGACGTTCATCATCAAATAGATTTGAGCATAACTGCTTATGATTCCTCTCTTGATGATTCACAATGCATTTTTGGATTTTAAAATTTCTGAAAAGTCTTGCAGTAAAGAAACTCACTGGAGCTGAGCATGGGGGCCGTGCCTGTAGGCCCAGCTATCTGGGGGACTGAAGTGGGAGGTTCGCTCCAGCCTGAGAGTTTCAGTGCAGCCTGGGCAAGATCCCACCCTAAAAAAAGAAAAGAAAAATAATCTTATTTGATCATAGATAATTTTTTTTTCATCTAACACTTGTTAACATCCCACAGAATTACTGTTCACAGGCACACTTTGGAAGACTTTCTATAAGTAAACAAAGAGGAAGTTAAACCAACTGAAAAAAAATTTCATAGCTTTCTCTACTTTCAAAGACTATGAAGAAATAATGCAAAATATCTCATTCGTAGTTTTTTTATTTTGCTTACATATTGAAATAACGTCTTTGATACATTGAATTAAATAAAATATCAAAATTTAAAAAAAAAATTTATAGCCACATTTCGAAGCCAAACCTTAGAGTACCAGAGTCACCCACACAATTCGAGGCCCTGGGATTTGCACCAACTCATTCTCTGCTTTCCCATGCCTTATCCCAGCACCAAAATGGCTGAGTCCCTCTTCATTTCGTCTCTGTGGCATGCCCTGCTTACTGCTAGGATCAGCACTGTATTTTTGGATAAAACTCTTTTGAAGTTCTTTGAGCTTAGGTGGAAATTAGACTTGTGTCTTTAGTTGAAAGCTGTCAGTATTTGAAAAGTACATGCACCTAAACCAGACAATATTAGAAGCATGTCTAAGAAAAATAGAATAAAAGCATAAAAACTAATTTTTAACATGTCAGCTTCAGGGGGTAAGATGCACAGTGGTTTTTAGGCTTAGTAAATGCATTGGAACTATAACTATTTTCCCATAAAATTGTATTAGCTCAGAACACCCACAGGCAATTGTTGAGAATGGCCAAGAAGTAGCAAAGAAAGTAGAAAAGAAAGCCATGAGAGATGGCCTGTTGAATTCTGTAATGTTTCTTTCTGACAACAAAATAACAAGAAAAATAATCTCACCTAACAAAATGCTCATAAGTTACTCTTCCTCATTTCCCCTCCATTGTTCTCACATTTAGGAAGTTTCAATCATAGCATACACGATAATTGTAATCCCAAGGTTCTCAGTGAAATTATATTTAACATCTGTCTCACCCACTAGAATGTGCTGTTTATAAGGGCAAGTGCTGTGACTGCTTGTTTGCTTCTGTATCCTGCAGACTAGCACAGTGCCAGCACTTCACAGGTGTCAATACAATAACTGTGGAAGGGAGCGAGGGAGAGAGGAAGAGAGGGAGAGAGGGAAGGAAGAAGGGAGGGAAGGAAGGGTTGGATTGATTGTTGTTTTTTTTTTTTTAGACAAGGTCTCACTCTGTTGCCCAGGCTGGAGTGTAGTGGCACAATCACAGCTCACTGCAGCCTTGACCTCCTGGGTTCAAGCAATCCTCCCACCTCAGCCTCCTAAGGAGCTGGGACTACTGGTGCATGCCACCACATCTGGCTAATTTTTTTAGTTTTTTTGTAGAGACAGGTTCTCACTATGTTGTCCAGGCTGGTCTCAAATCCTGGGCTCAAGCAATCCTCTTGCCTCAATCTCTCAAAGTATTGGAATTACAGGTGTGAGTCACCATGCCTGGCTTTTTATTTTGTGAGGATTTATTGTTTTCCTAGAGTAATAATGGATTTACACTCTTGCCTGGTCTTCCAGTGGCCCCATGGCTTAAGGGTATAATCTACGTCCATGAAATCGGTGATAACTAACTAAATAGACCTTAAATTGTGACATTACTTTCATGTGCACTGCATTCTAACCAATCTTTACAATAAAACACTCATATTTTCAGGGAAGAAAAAAAATAGTAGCTTTTGTACTGTGGAATCTATTTGGATTTTACACCTGGATAAAGTCAATATGGTCAAATGAAGTCATGTGAAGAATGGAATGGGATGAGAAGAGTTTAAATGTGGTATTTCTGTACTGTTTACATGCAACTAAGTAATTCATACTCCATTATCAGGAGAGGAGGAACATTATGGGAATCTGGTCATTCTGCCTCACACTGTCCCTTTCTTCTTCCATTAAAACCCTGACCAGATAACCTACTTGAGCTGCTGTATATTTTTCTCTGTGATTTTGCTAAATCTGTGAAGTGAAATTAAATAGAAGCCGTGACAGGATACACATCAGTGAGCATTTAAATACCATTAACTTACTGGCATGCTGCCTGAGATGATCAATACATTCTCATAGAACAACAAGAGGAAAAAGATATAACTATTTAAGTATTTTCTTATTCTGATCAATTTGAAGCAAGAAAAGTCACAAATTAACACATTTTTCGTTATTATGCTGAGCAGGGTGTAAAAAAATAGTGCTGCTTCAACAAAGCAGAAAAAGACTCAGGTATTCCCATATTTCTTTTCTGAGCCTAGATTTGAGCAGGGCCATTACATATGATTGTAATTCCTGTAGGTAAGCAGATGGTCAGGCAGCACACCAAGAATTATAATAATCTATGTGGGATGTTTCTAAGACATGAGTTAATGCTTTCAAACACATAAAGCTTGGGATTTTATGGAGATGAACCACATTATAGACTCAAATGCAAGCATGTGCTCATCAAAATGATCTCAACTGAATCAACAGCTCAGCTCATTTGCACCTCCCGACCTTCTGGAACTGACCTGAAAGATGCATCCTCAAACCCATTTCTTCTTACTAAGGATTGCAATTAGACATACAAAAATATATGTAATTAGCAGTGCTGACGTGTATATGAGGATTCAGATCCCTTGATCCAGAACAAACATGGGCAACAAGGTAAACTGGGTTGCTGTAAGCAAAAATTCTTAAATTACAATCCAATGCCTCACTAAGATTTCAAGGAGCATACCAGAGGGATTATGAAAGCAATGGGAGGGGGTATAAATGGAAACATTCCCAAGAGTAAACTGATTTCCACTGATTATCCACAATTAATTGAAAGTCAGTTTTGCTGCAGTGGAAAGAAGGCAAGGCTTGGAATCCAAAGACCTAGATGTGAATTGGGAGTCAGACGCTATCACCAATGAATGGCATCGAGTGATTATTGAGCCTCTCTCAGCCTCAGCATCCTCATCCATAAAATGCAGATAAACAACATCCGCCTCGCAGCCACGCTGTGAAATAACCTGCGTGAGGTGCCTGGAACACCGGCCACTGCCAGTGAACATATTTTGCTTTTCTTTCTTCTTGTATTTTCCTATTTTAGTAATAATTCTTCCATTTTTTAGAACCTCTTACTGTTTTCAAAGCTCTTCTCCATAGTTTTTCTTAACTGATATCACAGTAACATATGATATGAACATCAATTATGTTTCACATGTGAGAAAACCAAGGCTCATTCTAAAACCCAGGATATTTTACTTCTAGTACCGTGCTAAGCCCACTAGACTGAATATTGATATAGCTAAAACCATATGAGGAAATAGATCAAAACAGTGAGCAGATTCTAAGATAAAAATATAATAATCCAAGTTTTTAAAAGATCATATTAGGTCATATAGACAAAATAATATTATGGCAATCCAGGTGACATCATTTCATTTTTACTACCTGGTTGGGGCTATAAAAGACTAGAAATAAATATCTCATTAAGAATTATAGAGTGCACGATGTAGGATTTAGGCTTATGGAGAGCTGTGGAATGATTCATTTAAAAATTCATTCTTATTGCAATTACTGTTTGCAGAAATCTACTAATAACATACACACATATAAATATATTACTTTTATTGACAGTTCTTGCCATTGCAAAGTTACAGTTAAATAGGAAGTATGTATCAATTTTAGTAACTTAATTAAATAATGAAGCAATTCATAATATAGTTAAATGCTATTGGGAAAATATCTTTTTGGTTCTTATGTATTTTCATTTCATTCCTGCAATGAGTGTACATGCCATCACCAGATGTCTTCATTTAAAAATGAAGTTTAGAACAATTTTATGAAAACCTAAGAAATAAAAAAATGGAACAGAGGTAAAATTAAGAGTTTTAACAAATTTTGGAAGACAAAAGGAATGAATGTTAGTATTTGGAAAGAGGGCATATGTAATGTGCCCAGCGTGCTGCCTGGTGGATAGTAAGCTTTGTAGTCCAATTTTCCTTTTCTGCCAGGTGAAGATATTCAGAAGAATAAAAGGTGAAGATGATAAGTCAACAAAGATTAAATCTGAGAGCAGAGACAGAAGCAAAGAAGGGTCAAGGTAATGAGAAAGCCAGGTAGGACAGGGTCCCTGGAAAAACTCCAGCTGGCCTGCGCACTGGGAGGGATGGGCACTAGGCTGGAGCCACAGAGGTTCAGCTGTTTGCAGCAGGGAGGATCCTGGCCCCGCTCTTCCTGTGTGGAACCTGGGATTCAAACAGCGAGGTGGGAAGCGCACTAGCAGGAACTCTGGCGTTGCGGAAAGTCCCTGTTCCCCCTTTTTTCCTTTTTGTCCAGTAAATTCCATTATTCTCACCTTTCAGTCATCTGCGAGCCTGAATTTTCCTGGCCATGTGATAAGAACCCTGTCTGTAACTGATTTAAGGAAAACGTCCTGCAACAGTAACAGGTTCATGTGTTATAGAACCAAAAGAACCCATCAATAATTTCTTGAAAACCCACTGTGTGAAGTCTAGCTGGATTTCTATAGTGGGTGTTCAGCTGTACCACCAAGATCCCAGCCTCAGACTGAAGTATTGGTTTCCCAGACGTCAGAGGTGTTGGCTGTTCACAGTCGTGTCTCTCTTATGGAACTGACCTTGGCTGAAGAGAGTTGCTTTACTCAAAGTATGCTGCCCTCTTCAGAAGCAGTCAGCACCCAGGGACTAATGGCTGCAGGTTCCAAAGCCCAGTAGCCCCTTGCCTTAAAGGGAACAACTCTGGGCTTGGCCAAAGCTTCTGTTGAAACTACAACGCAGTTCAGCCTCTCTAAGAATAACACTTTCCTTGCCCCTTCCCAGCATTGAACGTCGGAGCACTCACCAATAAACTGCTGCCCATACATCTCCATGTCAGAGCTGTTTTCAGGGGACCCAACCGAAAACAGTTGGTTACAGAGCATAAAGATTCTAGAAGACGACATCAGAAAAACCCTTCGAGACATTGGCTTAGGCAAAGATTTCAGGAACCCAAAAGCAAATGCAATAAAAACAAAGATAAATAGATGGGACTTAAACTAAAATGCTTCTGCACAGCAAAAAAAAAAAAAAAATCAGCAGAGTAAACAGACAACCCACAGAGTGGGAAAAAATCTTCCCAATCTATACATCTGACAAAAGACTAATATCCTGAATCTACAAGGAACTCAAACAAATCAGCAAGAAAAAAACAGACAATCCCATCAAAAAGTGCACTAAGGACATGAATAGACAATTCTCAAAAGATGATATATAAATGCCCAACAAATACGAAAAAATACTCAACATCACTAATGATCAGTGAAATATAAATCAAAACCACAATGAAATACCACCTCCCTCCTGCAAGAATGGCCATAATGAAAAAAATAAAAATAAATAGATGTTGGCATGGATGTGGTGAAAGGGAACACTTTTACACTGCTGTTGGGAATGTAAACTAGTACAACCACTCTGGAAAACATTTTGGAGATCCACAGGGCACTAAAAGTATATCTACCATTTGATCCAGCAATCCCATTCCTGGCTATCTACCCAAAGGAAAAGAAGTCATTATACGAAAAAGACACTTGCACATGCATGTTTATAGCAGCATAATTTGCAATTGCAAAAAATATGGAACCAGCCCACATGCCCATCAATCAACAAGTGGATAAAGAAATTGAGATATATGATATATATATGATATATGCAATATATCATATATATATCATAAAAAGGAGTGAAATAATGGCATACACAGCAACCTGGATGAAATTGGAGACCATTATTCTAAGTGAGGTAACTCAGTAATGTAAAGTCAAACATCATATGTTCTTATTCATAAGTGGGAGCTAAGTTATGAGGATGCAAAGGCATAAGAATGATATAATGGATTTTGAGGACTCGGGGGAAAGTGTAGGAGGCAGGTAAGGGATTAAAGACTATACATTGGGTACAGTGTACACTGCTCAGGTAATGGGTGCACCAAAATTTCAGAAATCACCACTAAAGATCTAAGTCATGTAACCAAAGACCACCTGTTCCTCAAAAACCTATTTGTTGAAATATAAATAAATGAACAAAACAGACAGTTGGTTACAGAAGTGGTCCCAGGAGGCAGATTCTATTATGAGATTTGAGAAATAGATTGCCCCTTTGGCCAGGTTGAGATGAGGACCTCCCACCCAAAGACTGGCAGGTAGAGAACTGATACCCTGACACATTGTAGAGGTCAATTGCCAAACTGTTCAGTGACTGGAATGAGATAGCACTGGCAAAGGATGTGCTGGCTCAGGTGTTTGAGAGGTATGATGGCATCAATATTAGAAGAGCTATGGAACAAGGGAAACCTCATTAACCCAGGGGGACTGGCTTCCCTGCAGAAGTGGCTGCAGTTCAAGCTGACACTAAAGGGTGAGTTTGCATGTCAGGGGAGGGAGGGATGATCAGAAAAGAGCTTTCCAGTCAAAGGAAACAGCATATGCAGAAGCTCTGATGCAGAAAAGTGCCTGGCAATTAGAGGAAGTGCAAAATGGCCAATGAATCTCTAGAGAGTGGAAATGAACTAAGAGGAAGCGTGGTTGTCAGAGTAGGCTAGGGAAACAGGCAGGGGCCAACTCACAGCCATGGCAGGATTTGTCTTGTCATTTTAGAAGGAGTGATAAACCACTGAAGGATTTGAAGCAAGGAAGCTGCAAGATAAAATCTGACTTTTAAAAATCTCTTTGGCTGTTTGTGAACTGATTGGAGGGAGCAAAAATGAAAATGAAGAAAGCAGCGGCTCAAGGCTGTTGCCGTGCCTATATTGGGATGTGACGGCTCTCACTAGAGCCTCATCTACTCATTGAGCTACTAAACCACCTTCTTGGTGATGGAAGCCAGATCCGCCTCCATTCACTGGCTGACACCTACAGAAATGATCTGGGCAAGTTTTCTTCAGTTTAATATTTGAATCTCTATTAAACACTAGAATGTGGGCTCCGTAGCAATAGAGACTTGCTGTCCCCGGCCCCTAAAACAGTGCTCAGGGATTAGAAGATGGTACTCAACAAATGTCTGGTGAGTCATTGAATAAACACATTTTTAAATTATATGTGTGTGTGTGTATATATATATATATATATATAGACATATATATATAGACAGAGTCTCACTCTGTCACCCAGGCTAGAGTTCAGCAGTGCCATCTAGGCTCACTGCAAACTCTGCCTCCTGGGTTCAAGTGATTCTCCTGCCTCAGCCTCCTGAGTAGCTGGGATTACAGGCACCTGCCACCATGCCCAGCTACTTTTCGTATTTTTAGTAGAGCTGGGGTTTCACCATGTTGATCAGGCTGGTCTTGAACTCCTGACCTCGTGATCCACCCACCTTGGTCTTCAAAAGTGCTGGGATAACAGGCATGAGCCACCAGGCCCAGCATATAGATATTAATAATATATATATTGAGACAGGGTCTCACTCTGTGGCCCAGGCTGGAGTGCAGTGGTACAATCACAACTCCTTGCAGCCTCAAACTCCTGGGCTCAAATCAAGGCTTCTAACTCAGCCTCCTTAGTAGTTGGGATCACAGGAGCGTGTCACCACGCCCAGCTAATTTTTGTACTTTTTGTAGAGACAAGGTTTCGCCATGTTGCTCCAGGCTGGTCTCAAACTCCTCAGCTCAAGTAACCCTCCTGCCTTGTCCTCCCAATGTGCTGGGATTACAGGTATGAGCCATAGGGTCTGGCCTGAATAAATGAATTTTAAAGGAAATATTCCTAATGGGTGTGGAGCAAGTTTCTGTGGATCATTTCATACCTTGATATCAGTAAGTGTGAGCAAAGGCTCCAAGGAGAAAAGGCAGACCACAATTAAGCAAACCATAGCAACTTGTCTGTTATATCTACATGGTGGGTAAGAAATGGAGACAAACAGTTGTTGCCTGAAGGTTGAGAGATCTTAATGAGACTGGCTGAAGATAAACTTCCCAGGCGAGCTATAATCTCGTGCTGCAAATGACTTCATTCAAAGTAAGGGCAGCTGACATATTTCGACACAAACTGGCCAAGACCCTTGTTTTTCAATTCCTATTTTTTTGTTTTGTTCTTCAGTGGAAGAATTTTGGTGTTATTGTTGAATATCATCTAAACCAGCTGTGAAACCCAAACGATTTCCAGTCCTTACCTATAGCTCTGGACCTGAAGAAAAGCCCATCAGCTCTTGAGTGACAGGGAAATGTCCTGGCAGCTGTGTTCCTACTGCTGAGCACCATTATAGGGCTGAGACTAAAGCTGAGAGCTACACTTGAGACCACTCATCTCTTCAAACCTTTCTGTGCTGCTCAGAATCGAAAATCAACTTTATGTAGGAAGAGTATGTGATTCCATATTCAGGAGGCCTGTACAGGTGAGTCTGTGCCCTCTTGTCACGGTCGTAAACCAGGACATTGCATATTCATGCATAAGGAGACCTGGCAGGACACCCAGACTGAGGAGTGTAAGAGAACAGTGACATCCAGTGGCTAGCTGGCTGCATCTCCGATGTGCAGAGCACAGATGGCGGAGGGTGGAGCCACTCTGCTCCAGATCCCAGCTTCTGCTTTTTGTCCTTTCAAGCCGGAGAATCCTGTGAAGCTCCAGGAAAATTCCAATGGCAGACCAGGTTTTACCAATAATATTTATCCTTCCATATTCTCTGCTACACTTTTTACTTTCAGGATAAGCACCTATCTCTGGCTAGAGTTACCATGTTTTAAATTGCACCATAAATTTAATAAATGTTCATGATCAACAGCTGATAAAACGTAAAATTCCAAAATTACATTTTTTTCTAGTTTTTCGAAATAAAGTTTGTTTTTCAGACAACAGATGTTTACTGTGTACCTACAAGGTGCCAAGCAGTTAATAAAACAGAAATTATTTTTTTATTATTATTATTATTATACTTTAAGTTCTGGGTATGTGTATAGTACGTGCAGGTTTGTTACACAGGTATACACGTGCCGTGGTGGTTTGCTGCACCCATCAACCTGTCATCTACATTAAGTATCTCTCCTAATGTTATCTCTCCTCTAGCCCCCCACCCCTCAACTGGCCCCAGTGTGTGATGTTCCCCTCCCTGTGTCCATGTATTCTCATTGTTCAACTCCCACTTATGAGTGAGAATATGCAGTATTTGGTTTTCTGTTCCTGTGTTAGTTCCTGAGAATGATGGTTTTCAGCTTCATCCGTGTTCCTGCAAAGCACATGAACTCATTCTTTTTTATGACTGCATAGTATACCATGGTGTATATGTGCCACATTTTCTTTATCCAGTCTACCATTGATGGGCATACGGGTTGGTTACAAGTCTTTGCTATTGTAAATAGTGCTGCAATAAACATACATGCGCATTTGTCTTTATAGCAGAATGAGTTTATAATCCTTTGGGTATATACCCAGTAATGGGATTGCTCGATGAATCCTTGAGGAATTGCCACACTGCCTTCCACTTAATTTACACTCCCACCAACACTGTAAAAGTGTTCCTATTTCTCCACATCCTCTCTAGCATCTGTTGTTTCCTGACTTTTTAATGATCACCATTCTCACTAGTGTGAGATGGTATCTCTTCGTGGTTTTGATTTGCATTTCTCTAATGACCAGTGATGATGAGATTTTTTTTTTATGTTTGTCGGCCATATAAATGTCTCCTTTTGAAAAGTGCCTGTTCATATCCTTTGCCTACTTTTTGATGGAGTTGTTTGATTTTTTCTTGTAAATCTGTTTTTATACTGTTGATGAACTTTTGGGTTACTTCTTGTTTGGGGTTGTTATGAATCAATCTTGGTTTTATTAACATTTTTGTGCATGTCTTTTGGTGAAAATAAGCATTTATTTTTGTTGAGTATATTTCTAGGATTAAAATTACTGATTCATTAACTGCGCCAGTTATCTAATTTGCAAAGCTCAGTGCAAAATGAAAATGTAAGGTCACTCATTTAAAAAGTGGGGAGAAAAGTGTCATTAAAAGTATTAAAACCTAAAACGTTTTCCTTTTTTCTGCTTTCTCTCTCTCTCTCTCAACTTGTCATGTCATTCTTTTATCTGCAATTTAATGTCATTCTAAGTAGAAAAAAATAAAATGTTTAAACATTAGCTTGAATTTACCATTCATTTTGTATAGTACAGTGGCAGTTTTAAATACAGCCATGAGAGCATTTAACCTGTATGCAGAATCCCTAAATTATGTAATTTGTATTCATTAGCTTGTACATGCATCTGCATTTCATTCTTGAAAATGCTACACACAACTAAGTTAAATATTTCTATTTCATTTCTTTAAACATGCACATTATGCTAACACTTTCTACCTTCAGTTTATTGGTGAAAAAGAAAAACTTAAAGAAAAAAGAACTCTAGTTTGCCCTATCTTTCCTTTTCCATCTCTATTGCCATGTCTAGCACATGCGGCTAATACAGGAAAGTAATGGGAGTAAGAAAGGCTATGATAGGATTCACTGGTTTTTTTTGTGTGTTTCTTAAAATGGCATTGCCATCTCTCTGCATTCAAAGCAAATTCTGGTTCAAATGGAAACAAAACCTCTCCTGGCTTTCAGAGCCCCCCATTTACCATGTACTCCTTTGAGTTCTTATTGAACTCCCAGACACTAGGCTCCAACTAAAATTCTAGGCTCGTGGAGCACAGTGAATGCTACACCTGAATGTAGCAAGGAACAGCGGCAGACATGCTAATTGACCTTAACTCCTCTGCTTGGGCATGCTCCACATTCTCATAATACTTCACTTACAAAAACAAGTTTAAATATAAACTTAAGAGTTTCAAGACATGGATAGCCAAGCATTAAACCACACGTAAATCTCTTTAGAGTTTGGGATCCTGAATGACTGTACAGATTGCCTGTCCATGATGCTGGCTCCATCTGGAAAACCATGTGTTTTCTAATTTAGCCAGTGTAACCAATTTACACTTCCACCAGCAATGTAGAACTGTTCTAGATATTCCAATGTCTCATCAGCACTTGGTATTTTTTAACCATCAAAACGGGAGTGTACTAGTATCTCACTGTGGTTTTAATTTACATTTCCCTGATGACCAGTGATGTTGAGAGGCCTATTTTCTATTTTGATATCTTCTTCTGCAAAGTATCTGTTCAAAGTTTTGTCCATTTTTATACTGGGTGAGTCTATCTTTTCCTTGCCTATTTGTCAGAGGTATGTTATCTGCTTTCTTTTGATATATATGTGTATGTATTGCAAGTATCTTCTGACCTCTACTCTTTCATTCTCTTAATGGTGTCTTTTGGTAATCAATAGTTGTTAATTCTAATGAAATCTAATTTACTAATCTGTAGCTTTATAGTAAACCTTGATATCTTGGTGTAAGTGGCCCATCTTATTTTTATTTATTTATTTTTGAGACAGGGTCTCCCTCTGTCGCCCAGGCTGGAGTGCAGTGGCACGATCTTGGCTCACTGCAACCTCTGCCTCCTAGGCTCAGGGGATTCTCCCACCTCAGCCTCCTGAGTAACTGTGATTACAGCCACATACCACCACACCCGGTGGCTAATTTTTCTATTTTTAGTAGAGATGGGGTTTCACCTTGTTGCCCAGGCTGGTCCAAACTTACTTTTCTTCTTCAAGATTATCTTGGTCATTCTAGGCTCTATGTTAAAATAAAAAGCTCCCAAATAACCTGTGGGCTAACCTAGCATTTTCAAAACTCTTTAGATCTTAATTCCTTAAATTACCCAGAAAACAGAACTATGCTACGTCTGAGGTGAAACCAGACTACCTCTGGATTTGAATTAAAGTAAACTGTTAATATTGTGGTTTGTTTTTCCATACCAGAAAAGAGGAAGTTTTAGTTTCTTTTCACATACTCTAGCTAATTAGCATCCCTGGCAGGTATAACCACCAGCTGAATTATTATCAACAGTTGTTGCATTGAGATTTTTTTTCAGTGATCATGAATGCCAAGGTCATTCAACACTGGCAAGGATTTTCATCTTCTTTATGACCACCATTTTTTATGGTACTGTCTAAAGTAACTTCTGCAACTATTTATAAACCCTTCTACAAGCCATTGTTTCTGTTGTCAGCAGTAATGTTTCCATAGTAGTTCTTAACCTCAAAATAGAAATGACCAAACAACATTACAAATCCCTGAGTTAAAAAACTTCTTTGAAATTAAGTGAAAATTACCTAATATCCACAATATATGTATATATTACATAGTGTTCCGCATATGTTACATGTGATGCATATATATTCTTCCAGTTTGCAGTTTGTCTCTTAAATCTTTTAGTGTCTTTCATGAGCAGAAATTCTTTATGTTAATGTAGTCAGACTGTCAATCTTCTAATTTATGGCTAGTCCTTTTATGTTTAAGTAATACTTTCTGACCCCAGGGTCATATAGATATTCTATTATCTGGTCTTCGAAAATCTTCACTCACATTTAGCTCTTATGTTGGCTTCTTAGGGCTGCAATAACAAAGTACCACAAACCGAGTAGCATAAATAACAGAAAGTGTCTGACCTTGTGAGGGGCTAGAAATCCAAAATCAGGTGTCAGCAGGATTGGTTCCTTCTGAGGCCTGTGAGGAAAATTCTGCTCCATCTGTCTTCTCTCCTGGCTTCTGGTGGTTTACCACGAGTCTCTCGTGTTCCTTTGCTTACAGACACATCACCCCTATCTCTGCTTCTACGATCATGTGACATTGTTCCTGTGCATGGGTCTGTGTCCAAATTTCCCCTGATTGTAAGAACACAGTCCTTTGGATGTAGGACCCACCCTACTCCAGTATGACCTCATCCTAACTTAACTGATGACATCTGCAATAACCTTATTTCTGAATAAGGTCATATTCTGAGGTACTGGGGTTAGGACTTCAACATTTGAATTTAATGGGACACCATTCGACTTACAACAGCTCTTTAATTTACTGAAATTATTTTTGTAGGTGATGTAAAATAAAGTACATTTCCAATTTTCCCAGAAACACTCACTGAAAATCCCATCCTTTCCCCACTAATTTGAAATGTCCCTTTTACTTATCAAATGTCCCTAAATGTGGGACTTTATATATCGTTTTATAGATCTTTTTGTCTACCACAATGTCTGAAGGTAATTTTATAAATCTTGTTATGTGGAAGGGAAAGTCTCCCTCTCTAAACTTTTTAAAAAATGTCTTGATTATTTTTAGACCTTTGCAATTCCACTCAAATTTTATAATCACTTTGTCAAGTTTCATAAAAATCTGTTACAAGGTTGTTGGAATTGTATTACATCTGTAACCTAATTTTGAGAGAAATTGAGTCCTCAGTCCATAATCTCAATCCATATCCCTCCATTTAAAGAGGTCTTCTTCAAAGTCATTCAATGAAATTTCATGGGTTTTCCTATAAAGAACTTGTATGTCTTAGATATTTTTCATGTGATTATAAAACGGTACTTTTATTTCATTTTAACTGTATTATCGGTGTGCAATTGCTTTGAGGATGTTGAATGTATGAATAGAAACCTGTAAACTCTCACATTCATATTTTTAAATTACCCAGAAATACTTTTCCACTGTCTTACAATCGTATTATCTACGAATGATAACAGTTCTAACTCTTGTAACTTTATTGTAATTTTTGTAATTCATTTCTAATTCTTGTAACTTTATTTCTTTTTCTTGCCCTGCCATAAGGGCTAGGACAGCCAACATAATATTGAATTCAGAAGGAATGATAGGAGACACACTAGCTTTATTCCTGACCTTAAAGAGATACTTTCAGTATGTCATCATTAATTATATGCTTATGAAGCACTAAGATCTTCATTATTAGATGAAGGAAGTTGACTTCTATTTAGAAGTTGCCAGATTTTTTTTTGTCCTATTTAAGTAGACATCTGAGTTTTCTCCTTTATTTGTATGGGTACCGAATTACAACTATTCATTATTCTAATGTTAAGCAACTTTACATTTTTTGAATAAACCCTGCTTCGTTATGATGGATTAGCAATCCGTTTCATTAGTGTACTTTTTGACAATAGCTTTATAGAGCTATAATTCACATAACATGCAATGTATTCATGTGAAGTGTGTAACTCAGTGGTTTTTAGCATGTTTGCAAAATGGAGAAACCATCATCACAATCAATTTGGGAATATTTTCATTACCACAGAAAAAAACTCTGTATTGTTTAGCCATCCCCCCAAACCACTCTCAACCACCACCTGCCCTAGTGTCTGAAAACAACTAATCTATTTTCTGTCTCTATAAATTTGCCTATTATGGATATTACATATAAATAGAATTTATTCCACATAAATAGAATGTGTGGCCTTTTGTGACCAGCTTCTTTCATTTAGCACGTGTTTTCAAGGCTAATCCATCCCTGTATCCATACTCCATTCTTTTTACCAAATAATGTTTTATTGCATGGATATTCCTCATCTTATTTACCCATTCATCAGTTGATGGACATTTGGGTTGTTTACAATTTGGGGCTATTATAAGTAATGTTGCTATGAATATTTGTATACAAGTATTTGTGTGGACATATGTCTTCATTTCTCTTTGTTAGACACCTAGGATTGGAAGTGCTAGGTCATATCATAGCTCTTTGTTAAGTAATTGACACACTGTTTTCCAAAGTGGCTGCCTCATTTTATAGGCTCACCAGCAGTGCATGAAGGCTTTTATTTTTCTATGTTATTCACAATATTGTTGTCTTTGTTATTATAATATGGCACTTATACACTAGTGGGTATGAAGTGTATCTCATTGTGGTTTTGAACTGCATTTTCCTGATGCGTAATGATGTGAAGCTGCTTCTCCTGTGCTTATTAGCCATTTGCAGATCTTTGGAGAAATGTCTTGTCAAGCCCTGGGCCCATTTTTTACTTGAGTTATTTGTGTTTTTATTATTGAGCTGTAAGAGTTATTCATATATTTTAGAATCAAGCCTCTTATTAGATATACGATTTCCAAATATTTTCTGTCATTCATTTGGTGTCTTTTCACTGTTTTGGTGGTGTTCTTTGAAGTGCAATAATTTTTTAATTTTGATTAAGTACAATTTACCTATGTTTTCTTTAGTTGCTTCTATTTTTTCTGTCATATTTAAGAAACCATTTTATCATTCAAGGTCATGAAATTTACCTTATATTTTTTTCTAGTGGTTTTATAACTTCAGCTCTTAACACTAGGTCTTTGATCTATTTTGAGCTAATTTTTGCATATGGTATGAGGCAAAGTCCAAAGAATTTTATTCTTTGGCTATGGATATACAGTGTTCTGCATCATTTGTTAAAAAGACTATTTTTTTTTTGCCATTGAATTATGTCGGTACCCTTGTCAAAAGTCAATTGACCATAAATTATTTTAAGTTCTCATTATATGTCACTGATGTATATGTCTGTCCTTATGTCACTGCAACATTGTCTTAACCACTATAGCTTTGTAGTAAGTTTTGAATCAAGAAATTTTAGTCCTCCAACTTTGCTCTTCAAGATTGTTTTGACTATTCTGGCTCCATTAAATTTCTATATGAACTTTAAGATTAACTTGTCAATGTCTGCAAAAAAAAACAGCTAGTATTTTGTTAATGATTGCATTGAATCTGTATATCAATTTGGGGAGTATTACCATATTATCAACATTAAATATTCCAACTTATAAGCATTGAATTCTTTCCATGTATTTAGATCTTCTTCAATTTCCTTCCCTAATGTTTTTTAGTTTTTGTAGTATAAGTTTGTACTTCTTTTACTAAATGTATTCTTCAGCATTTTATAGTTTTTGATACTATATTTTAAGTGGTATTATATTGATTTTCTGATTGTTGCAACCACGTAAAAGTACAACTGATTTTTGTGTGATAATCTTGTATCTTTCAACTTTGCTGAACTCATTCATTAGCTCTAATAATTTTTTAATGGGTCCCTCACGATTTTCCATGTACATGACCTGTATCTAAGAGTATGTCATCTGTGAATAGAGATCGGGTTTTTTGGTTTTTTTGTTTGTTTGTTTGTTTTGTTTTGTTTTGTTTTTTGAGACAGAGTCTTGCTCTGTCGCCAGGCTGGAGTGCAGTGGCGCAATCTTGGCTCACTGCCACCTCCGCCTCCTGGGTTCAAGCGATTCTTCTGCCTCAGCCTCCTGAGTAGCTGGGACCACAGGCACGTGCCACCATGCCCGGCCATTTTTTGTATTTTTAGTAGAGATGGGGTTTCACCATGTTGACCAGGATGGTCTCGAATTCTTGACCTCGTGATCTACCCACCTCGGCCTCCCAAAGTGCTTGGATTACAGGCATGAGCCACGGTGCCCGGCCGAATAGAGATAGTTTTACTACTTCCTTTTCAATCTGTATGCCTTTTATTTCTTTTTCTTGTTGAATTGCCCTGTCTGAAACCTCCAGCACAAAACTAAACAGAAGGGGTGAGTGTGGACATCTCATCTTGATCCTCATTTTATAGGAAAAGCATTTAGTCTTTCACTATTAATTGTGGTCTTAGCTGTTTCTTCATACATGCCATTTATCAGTGTGAGGAATCTCTTCTATTTTTCGTTTCTTGAGTATTATGAAGGGGTGCTAGACTTTTTCAAATGCTTTTTCTGAGTCTATGGAGACAATCATGTGGGTTATTTTTGTCTTTCATTCTATTGATATATTACACTAATTGATTTTCAGATATTAAACTAACTTTGCATTCCTCAGCTAAATCCCACTTAGTCATGATATATAATCTTTTCTGTATGTTGCTGGATTCAGTTTGTTAGTATTTTGTTAAGGATGTTTGTGTCTATATTCATAAGGAATACTGATGTATAGTTTCATTTTATTATTATATCTGTGTCTGGTTTTGGTATTAGAGTAACACTGACCACATAGAATGAGTTAAGAAGTGTTCTCTTCATTTTTGGAAGTATCTGTGAAATACTCATAATCATTCCTCTTTATGCTTGGTGGAATTCACCAGTAAAGCCATGTGGGCCCAGGACATTTTTTAGATGCCTTTTCACATACATTTTATGAATAAGTTCACCTATATCTAAAAAATAATCTTGCTAGGATTTTGACAGGAATGGAATTAAACCTATTCTTTCTTTGGAAAGAACTGACAGCCTTGTAAACTTTTTTTAAAAATGAAAATGAAAACAAAGAATTTACAGCCTTGATTTTTAAATGTATTAATTCGTTGAGTACTTACATTACTGTACAGTGGTATAGTTATACATGATTGATATATTTGAATAATCATGCCTTGATATACTAAAGTAAATAAAGAAGTACTTAACTGAATTATCAAAAACTAACACCAAAACTACATTTGACTTTAAATGTATAAATACATTTTATGCAAATCTCTCTTAGGTTTACCTCATATTAATTCAATACACAGGGAAAGAAAACAACTGATGAAAGAAGAAGAAAAGTAAGAATTTTTGAATGATAAACAAGATATGATTCTGATTTTCAAATAATAGCTAATTTGTCCCTTTCCAGGTTACTTCATATCTTATACAGGATAGTTGAACACTGAAATGGAGATATGAGGATTTCAGAAAGGGAGTGTGGCCACACACAGACGTGTGTGTATTTTCTGTGTGGGTGCATATACATGCTGATTAAGAAACAGACCTGGCCAGATGCAGTGGCTCACGCCTGTAATCCCAGCACTTGGGAGTCCATGGCAGGCAGATCACCTGAGGTTGGGAGTTCAAGATTAGCCTGACCAACATGGAAAAACCCTGTCTCTACTAAAAACACAAAATTGGCCAGGTGTGGTGGTGCATGCTTATAATCCCAGCTACTCAGGAGGCTGAGGCAGGATAATCTCTTGGACCTGGGAGGTGGAGTTTGCAGTGAGCCAAGATCACACCATTGCATTCCAGCCTGGGCGACAACAGCAAGACTCCATCGCAAAAAAAAGAAAGAGACGCTTTGGATTTGCCGCTTAAAATATATACAAAAAAACTTCAGAGAAGCTTTATTTGCTTTAACAAAATTCATTAAGAATGTACTACATTCCCAGTATTACACTAGACACTAGAGATCTGAAAGAGACCAAGCCCGAGTGCATGGCTCACACCTGTAATCCCAGCACTTTGGGAGGCCAAAGAGGGTGGATCACCTGAGGTCAGGAGTTCAAGATCAGCCTGGCAAACAAGGCGAAACCCCGTCTCTATTAAAAGTCAAAAAAATTAGCCACCATGCCTGGCTATTCAGCTACTGGGTACCTGTAATCCCAGCTACTAAGGAGGATGAGGCAGGAGAATCTCTTGAACCCAGGAGGCGGAGGTTGCAGTGGGCCGAGATTGCGCCATTGTACTCCAGCCTGGGTGACAGCAGCAAGACTCTGTCTCAAAAAAAAAAGAGAGAGAACAAGGTACAGTTCTTGCCCTCAAGAACTTCATGGTCTAATAGCCATATACATAACCACTTCAATATAGCGTTATAAATACATATATAACTGATAGGTATTTTTGACATTATCAGAACCGTGTGATATATAAGGAATACATATAACAGTGGCACAAAGGAGCCATAAGAAACACTGGAAATAATGCAAGAGATATAGTAAAGATGAAAATGGAAGGGTATGATGATTGAGTAGGGGCATGGATAAAGAAGTTTAGGAGAACTCCCAGACTTCTGACTTGGGTAACAGAAAATATAGACATTGTACAGTTGAGTTCAGCTTGGGACAAGTTGAAATTGAGGTACATGGGACTTACAAGTAGAGATGGGGAATTAAGAGAGGGATTTCTAGAGCTCAGCAAAGAGGGCTAGATTGGAGATTGAAAACTGAAATTGGCCTGGTGCAGTGCCTCACACTTGTAATCCTAACACTTTGGGAGCCGAGGCAGGAGGACCATTTGAGGCCAGGAGTTCAAGACCAGCCTGGGCAACATAGCAAGACTCATCTTTACAAAGATAAAAATAAAACTTAAATATTAGCCAGGCATGGTGGTACGAACCTGTAGTCTTGACTACTCGGGAGGCTGAGGTGGGAGGATGACATGAGCCCAGGAGTTTGAAGCTGTAGTGAGCTATGTTTTGTGCCACTGCACTCCAGCCTATGCCACAGACCTTGTCCCCCCTACCCCGCCAAAAAAAAATTGAAATCACCTATGGAAATATTATAGAGTGAGGAGAAAAGTGAATAAAAAGACAAAACTGAAGCACTCTAGTGTGTGGGGGATTGTTAGAGAAAGAGGAATCTACAGAGAAAATCCAGGTGCCACTGATTGTATATTATAAAGGTAGTCTGTGGTTGCCTGGGGACAGGGCTGGGGGTGGGAGTGGATGTCACAGAGGCCATCACAGGTGTTTTCCCCAGGAAGCAGACTGCGAGGTACACTTTAGTATGTACAGTGTTACTGGGGAAGGCCCTTGGGATAAACACCTGCTGGAGGGAGGGAAAGGAAGCAAGAGTGGACACAGGTGAGCTATGAGGAAAGTCCAGCAACAGCCTTGGTCAAAGGAGCTCTAAACTTAGAATGGACAGAAATGCCCCAAGTTGGACTAAGAGGACTAGGTCTTCATTGTCCCACATCTGATTAGTCATTGGATCTGAGCCTTGGAAAGGGACATGACCCTGGATGAGTCAGTTCTCATCCACTGAGGCAATCGTTGAAAAGGGTGACAGCTGGAGGCTTCCAATATTAGCACTCCCAGGAGCTTGGACAACAAAGCCGTCTTGGAAGTGGAGTCTGGGTGGTACATCACAACATCTACACAGTGTTGGGATTCACTCGGGGTGGCTGGCAAAATATTAGGGAAATATTAGGAAAAATTATAGATTATAGTCTCAAACCTTTTGGAAGGCTGAAAGGTTTTAATGAGAACAGGCTGGAGGCAGCCAGTTAGTATGTTAGAGCTTTAAGTCATAGGGGTAAAGTTTAGGAATAATAACAGCTTCCCCAGTGAAGTCTGTTTACTCCACATTCCTTCGTCCGTACTCTAATTTGTTTGCTCACATAAACTTTGTGTTGGATGTCCCTCTCAGGGGAAGATCAAAGGGGAATTACCCATTAATGGGATTTATTCTGGGCTCCAGAACCAATACCTTTTATCATTTGTAAAATCACCCTTTTAACCATGTTAATTATCTACAAACAGGTCGACATAGAACCTCTGTTATTAAATCTACACTGAATAAATATGAGGAGGAGCAGCAAATGGTTGTCAGTTAGCTGCAATCGCCCTCTGAAAGCAGCTGACGACCATCCCTAGCCCACTCAACACTGTATTCTGTGTGTGTGAGTGCAATCATTCATCTGTCAATGAGTCAGGGTCTACAGGAAAGACCTTTGCAGATCATGATCAACATCTCAAGTGGTGACCCCGAAGTGACACCCATCACAGCTGGTGCCTGAAGAGGGACAGCGACATGATGGAGGTCTCAGGTGGTGACCCTGATGTGATACCTGACACAAAAGAGACCAAGACCACACTGTTTGGATATACTGGAATTGAGAATTAACCCATATTGACACCAGAGCCATGCAGTTTCCTCAACATTAGGCCATCAATTGGCCCATAACCCATCCTCCATTTGTTCATTAAAGGATGGAGAGATGAAGAGTCATGTCACTCTTTGAACTTTCACTTGGGGGCCAGATAAATGCTTATTTGGAATTTGGGTACATTGAAGGGGTCACTTCTGTTGTTATTTGACTCTCTATTCTTTAGGCATCAAGAAAAGAGTAAGTTTCTTTGCTTTCAGCCATATCTGTATATATAAAAATGACCCATCTTTTAAGAAATTTTTTCTCCTTAGTTTCTTCCAGTTTAAAGCACACACAAACTTTCTCTCTCTCTCTCTCTCTCTCCCCCATCCCCCCAACACACACAGAGTACCTTTATATTCTGCAATTTCCAAACAGTGAAATACCATTCTCCAATAAAATAAACCAGGGTTCGATGGAAAAATGGCTGGTTTTAGAGCTAGCAGAGATAAATACAAGACAAGGCTGGAGTCTCTTACATTACCAGAAATTAAGGAAGTGCTCAGGACAAATCAAAACAAAACAGGATGTGGGTGTTTCAAGGGGACACAGGAGTCAACCTGAAAGAGCTCACAATGGCAAAAGTTGGAACAATTTGAGCAAGAAAATAAAGAATGCAGAATTGGAGTATAACCCAAAGTATACACTAAATAATTTGTGTCTATATTAATTTAAATAAATGATTTAAATAAATCAATAAGTAAATAGAGAGAAGGGACAGATCTTCCTTGCAGAAGATTTCCAAATAACATACAAAGGTACTTCCTCCCTTCAGGAGGGGGAGCTTAATTTCGGCCACCACCACTGTCCCTTCCAAGGATAGGTTAGACTTAATGACTGTCTTCTAAAATATAGAGTAGGAAAACGTAAAACAATACCTTTACAGTAGAGAAACCTGGCAAATACTTCCTTAAGCAAGTGGTGAAGGTTAACATCATTATCAATGTCATGCAGATGTCATATACTCATTATATGATATGATATGATATGATATGATATGAAATGAAGAGCACTTCACCTCTATGGTACTTTCTCAATAAACCATTAACTCCAGTCTCACCATGAGAAAAAACATCAAATAAAGCCAGACTGAAGCACATTCTACAGAATACCTGGCCAATACTCCTTAAGACTGTCAAGGTCATTTAAAAAAAAAAAAAGGAAAAACTGAGAAACTATCAGACCAAAGGATGAGGAGACATGCCGACTAAATGTACCCTGGATTGGATCCTGGAACATAAATAGAAAAACTAAAGAAATCAAGGCCAGGTGTGGTGGTTCACACTTGTAATCCCAGAACTTTGGGAGGCTGAGGCAGGTGGATCACTTGAAATCAGGAGTTCAAGATCATCCTGGCCAACCTGGTGAAACCCCATCTCTACTAAAATACAAAAATGAGGTGGATGAGGTGGACCTGTAATCCCAGCTACTCAGAAGGCTGAGGCAAGAGAATCACTTGAACTCTGGAGACAGAGGTTGCAGTGACCAAGAGATCATGCCACTGCACTCCAGCCTGGGTGACAGAGTGAGCAAGACTCCATCTCAAAACAAAACAAAACAAAACAAAAAGAAAAACTAGAGAAATTCAAATAAAATCTAAAGTTTGCTTAACAGTAATGTGGCAATGGAAATGGAAGTTTCTTAGTTTTAAAATTTTACCAGGGTGATGCAATTGTGTGAGGAGTGTACAGAAACTCTGCACTGCTGCCTTTGCAACTTTTCAGTATACAAGTACAAAAATGAAAACTAAAAAGTTCCTTTTTACAGGAAAAAAACTAAAAGTTTTGTTAAAACATGGTATTGGTGCAAAAATGGACAAATAGACCAACAAGTAGACATCTAAAAATGACCAAATACACATATTTTCAATAGATTTTCAACAATAATGGCTAAAGCAATTTAATATGGAATGAAAGTCTTTTTTTTATTTTTTATTTTTAGGAATAAAAGTATTTTTAACAAATAGCATAAAAACTTCAAAAACCAATAAGACATCTGTATGGAAAAAAATTGATCTCTACTCTTTTCTCATATACAAAAAACAAAAAGCTCAATGTATTATAGACCTAATTATAAAAGCTAAAACTCTAATATTTCTAGGAAAAATTATCTTCAACCTTGGGATACACAAAGACTTCTTAGATGAGACACCACAATCATAAAGAAAAAAATTTGAAAAACTTGACTGTATCAATATTAAAAACTTTTGCTCTTGCAGACATCATTGTAAAAACAAAAAGGCAAGCCATGAGGTGGGCAAAAATATAAGCAACACACATACCTGACAAAGAACTTGTGCCCAGAATAAACGACACCTACAACTCAATAATGAAACAAGCCAAATGTCTATCAACAGAAGAATGGGCAATCAAATGGAGTATATTCAAATAATGAGATGTCAAATATTTTCACATTTCCAGATGGTTTGTCTTCCCGAGCAAAGGAAATTGGCATGCCATAGACTGTCTCCTCTTCCACAGAGTCATTTGCTCCTCACATTGCAAGGATGTTAGGCCTGGAGCTATCTAGTGTCATTCAAAGAGTAATAAAATTTATCTCCCTGCCATAGCCAAATGTTTATATTCCAGGGTAGGTACTTTCCCTTTTGCCTTCCTGGGAGAATTAATTTACTTTCCCAGAAATGTGTTGACATTAGGGAGCCAGGGTTTCTCTTCATTTCTCAGAAGACGACAGTGGCAACTAACTGGTGTGTAACCTGTATAAAGTCAATATTAGATTGTCTTTTTCTTTTGTTTTTAATTTATTTGAAGCAATTCATTATGTATACTGAATATTTGGCCTTTGGCAATTATATTCATGCTGTTTTACAGTTTAGACCTCAAAAACCAATAAGACATCCATATGAAGAAAAAATAATCTCTACTCTTTTCTCATACCATAGGCAAAAATTAGCTCAATGTATTGTAGACCTAATATAAAAGCTAAACCATAACATTTTCTCAAGTGTAAGAGGCATATAAAGAAATCATTAAAAGCACAAACTTTGAAATTAGATGAACCAGCATTTAGTCTCCAGTTTGTCGCTTATTAAAGGAACAACCTGTCCAGCTCTGTCTCCTTGTTTTGAAACTTGGGGTAATGTCACTAACTCTCAGATTTGTTGTAATAATTGAAGGAGGTAGTTAGTAAATGTAAATTTCTTAGCTAGGATCTGACCCAAAGAAAGAATTCAGTAACTTCATGTTATTAGTATGTACTATCCTTGGAAAGCATTTAGGAACTAAACTAGGATAGAAAAATTTTATTTTTTGTCTGTGGTATTAGTGTTTGGGGTGGGAGGTAAGGAGTAGTGGTTTATGAACTTTTTGATTGGGAAGCCTGGAAATCCTATACATCAAGCTCCACAAAAGTAAAATCTCAATATGGTAAATTGTGGCAAGAGGAGCTGTAAAGTTGAGAAGCAGAAAAAAACATCAATTCAAAAACATCATTTCAAAAGTCTCTGAAGGACACACTTAAGGTTATATTGCCTGGGAGGGCTTAGATGGGAGGAACCAGGACTGCTGCTTCCCAAAAGTAACAGAGGTAGGTAAGAGGTTAGATTTAAAGGTACTAAGGAAACTCATTATGGTGAGTTCTGGGTCACAGGTGCAAAACAAAAGAAAAGCTCGGACTCCACTACTTCAATACATGGGAAACGTCAGCTGAATACGTGGCAAGTTCTCAGGTCACACTCATCCTGTAGAACCCTAGGCATTCTGAGGACAGAGTGGTGAGTTTGTTAACATATAAAAGACAAGCCTTACAGGTAAATTTTTTACTGCCTTCTGACAAGTACCAAGGGGAACTTGAAGAGGAAAGGAGAGAGGGGACGAGAGGCATGCAGAAAACACGTCACATGTACTCAAACAAGTGACACCCCACTTATGGGGGAAGAAACTCCAAGTCACAGTTACCCAATCCCCTACCCTGTGCCCACTTCCTGGCTGGAGGAAAACTTGGTGAAATAATGAAATGTCACTGTTCAAGTTCAGAAGGCTTAGGAGACAAGGGAAGGCTTTGTATAGGTCTGCTTTAGCCTCTTGAAGGACCTGAACAATTCCTATTTGAACAGAAATGCATACAAAAGTTTATATATCCAAAAATGATTGGCCCCAAACACTTTTGTAGCAAAAATTTACCCTATTTAAATATTTAAATATACCCTTACCTCCCACCCCAAACACTAATACCACAGACAAAAAATATTTTCTATCCTAGTTTAATTCCTAAATGATTTCCAAGGATAATGCACACTAATAATATGAAGTTACTGAATTCTTTCTTTGAGTCAGATCCTAGCTAAGAAATTTACATTTACTAACCGCCTCCTTCAATCCTTACAACAATTCTGAGAGTTAGTCACATTACCCCAAGTTTCAAAACGAGGAGACAGACTTGGACTGGTCGTTCCTTTAATAAGCAACAGAAACTGGAACCTGAATGGTTCATCTAATTTCAAAGCTTGTGCTTTTAATGATTTCCTTATATGCCTCTTACACTTGAGAAAATGCTATGGTTTAGCTTTTATAATTAGGTCTACAATATATTGAGTTAATTTTTTATCCTATTTAACCCACAAGACTTAAGATCACAATGATGGAAGTAAACAAAAAAATTATAATTAAAAAGTAAGAACAACAGCAACTCAAGATGATATCGAGAACATGCTGATCAAACAGAGTCCTTCCTAAAATGTTCTGGAATTACAATGGAATCAGTAAGAGTCCAGTTGGGAAAACAGAAACCACACTAGTTATTTCAACAGAAAGAATTTGCTGTTGCTATAAAGAATTGGTTAAACAGATGTTGGAGTGCCAAAGATGCTAAAAGGGGATACTGAGATTGAAACAGACAGAGTGACTACTAGAAGCAACTACCACCATCAGGGCTAAAGGAACAAAGGGCAGACATGGGGGTTAGATCCTAGAAGCAGAGCCTCCTAGTGCTGGTATTTCTCAGGAGATGCAGTGAGGCTGATTCTGGGAGTACGGGAAGAAGCTGGAAACTAGAAACAATTGCTACTGGAACTAGCTGTCCCTGCCAGGGTAAAGAGACACTATGACAAGAACAGCAAATAAATAGGAAGCAAGTTCCTTCTTTCCTCCTCCAGCTTTCAGGATTCCTTCACAGCCCGTTTTGGTCGAAAGGAAAAGAGTCAGCTAACAAGAATAGAGGTTGGCAGAGGCCTGACGTCAGCACTATGAAGCTAATTTTCCAGCCTAAGGAGCCCTCTGACCTGAATTCCTCCCCTGTTTTCAAGTCTTTTAGGGAGGGGAAAGTAGCATATTTAGGCAGCTCAGAAAACCCTGCCCCATCCTCTATCTCCTTACTCCCTCCTCACCAAAAAGATGTTTTTTTAATACTGAAGACTCCCCCTTTTTTTAAAAAAAGAAAACAATAGTTGCTCTAATTTGAGTGTTGTTACCCTTTATTGGAGCATTTGAAAACGGGCATTTAAGGGCAAAAGAGATGGAACACAGCTGAAGTAAATGGTGTATCTCTCTATTTTCTGGCTGTGCCCAACCTTTAGAACCACCTAGAAAGGTACAAAGTTGAGAGCCTCTCTCAGATTTTTCATATAGTATTTCAAGACTTATCTCTTAATTGCACTCTTCCCCGCTCAGATTATGAAGAAGAGCATGGAACCTAGAACTCAGCCTTATGTGGAAGTCCACACACCACTGCTCACAGGCCGCTCACAGGTTTGGGGGCCTTCATGCTGATTCCTGGACTTTCTGAGTTTCCTTTGCCTCATCTGAAAAGTGGGCCAGGACCTAATTGCAGGCTGTGAGAGCTGAATGAAATCAAACAACGACTTTTCAGTCAACAACGGACCGCATATACAAAGGTGGTCCCATACGATTATAGTAGAGCTGAAAAGCTCCTGTTATCTATAAAGACTTCCCAGGAGGACCGGATGCAGAGGTGGCATCAGTGACACTGATGATCCTGACCCTGTGCAGGCCTAGGCCAATGTGTGTGGTTGTGCCTTCGTTTATAACAAAAAACTTTAAAAGGTAAAATAAATAAGTGAAAAATTTTAAATTAGAAAAAGTTCATAGACATAATAGAAAGAAAAATATTTTCACATTGCTGCACGATGTGTTTGTGTTTTAAGTTAAATGTTATTACAAGTCAAAAAGTTTAGGCCAGGCTCGGTGGCTCATGCCTGTAATCCCAGCACTTGGGGAGGCCAAGGTGGGCAGATCCCCTGGTCAGGAGTTTGGGACCAGCCTGGCCAACATGGTGAAACCTCGTCTACGAAAAATACAAAAAAATTAGCTGGACGTGATAGCACGCGCTTATAGTCCGAGCTACTCAGGAGGCTGAGGCAGGAGAATCGCTTCAACCCCAAAGGCAGAGGTTGCAGTGAGCGGAGATCAAGCCACTGCACTCCAGCCTGGGTGATGGAGCAAGACTCTGCCTCAAAAAAAAAAAAAAGAAAGAAAGAAAAACAGTTTAAAAAATTTAAAAGTAGAAAGTAAAAACCCATAGTAAGCTAAAGTTAATTTATTATTATTGAAGAAAGTTTTTTCATAAATTTAGCATAGCCTAAGTGTAATGCAGTACTTATAAAGCCTATAGTAGCACACGGTGATGTCCTCGGCCTTCACATTCACTCACCACTCACTGACTCACCCAGAGCTACTTCCAGTCCTGCAAGCTCCATTCTTGGAAAGTGCCCTATACAGGTGCACCATTTTAAAAATTTTTCATACGGTACTTTTACTGTACCTTTTCTGTGTTTAGACATGTTTAGATACACAGATATTTGCCATTGTGTTACAGTTGCCTGCAGTATTCAGTATGGTCACATGCTGTACAAGTTTGTAGACTAGGAGCAACAGCCTATACCGTATAGCCTAGGCGTGTAAGAGGCTATACCATATGGGTGTGTTTAAGTACACTCTAAGATATTTACACAAATTCGCCTTAGACGCATTTCTCTGGAGGTAATCCTGTCATCTCAAATGATGCATGACTGTAAGATCTAGGGCTGAGTGCCTAACAGTATATTGAGAAATAACTCTCCATTTCACCCTTCTTCCAGTATGGAACTTTAAGTGACCATCAGACCGGCCTGAATACCAGAATCTCTTTGCAATGCCCTCGCCTCGCTCATTACCAGAGGGAGGTTTTACCTGCGGAGTGACCCGGTTGGTCTGAGCAAGTACCCCGAGAGGTGGAAACTCTCAAGACTCTTAGGACTGACAGCCAGATGGCTGGGGACTGTAAAGCCACGAGAACTGCCCTCACGCTGCCATCCAGCTGGATAGCCGGAGGCGCGCGCGTGGGAGCTCCGCGAGTCGCTCGCCCTCGGTTCCTGTGGAAGCCCGGGGGTGGGGGTGAGGGGGGCGTGGCTGCGGCGCCTCCGCCCTGGGCCTCAGGTCGCCAGGAGCGCGGCGCGCAAAGCCCCGGGCGCCGACAGGAGGCTGCGCCGCCGCGGTTGGCCTCAGCGGGCGTGGGACGGAGCCGTCTGCTGCCCCCAGAAATGTGATCCAGCCCCACGGCCCATGCGGGCTCCCGGCCGCCCGGCCCTGCGGCCGCTGCTGCTGCCGCCTCTGCTGCTGCTGGTGGCGGCGCCGTGGGGACTGGCAGGTAGGTGGGTCGCGCCACCAGGTGCGGGTCGGGGACGTCCCCGGGCTGGGGCCCCGCCAGGCAGCGCGCGCGACCGAGCTCTCCCCTCCCGCCCGCCGGCCGGGTTTCGCTTTCAGGCGGGGGCGAGGTGCACGGAGGCCGGAGTTTCCAGCCCAGGGGCTTCGGGGAGCAGCGCGGACAATCGCCGCCGCCTCGCGCACCCTGGCTTGGGGTCAAGTTGCAGGACTCTTTGCTCCGCACTTTCGGTCCCGAGGATTGGGGCGGGGTGGGGGGAGTTCGGCGGGCGGCGCTCTGCGGGGTGCCCACAGCCTGTGACTAGCGGTCGAGGACGGTAACCGTGCGGGGCCCCTCGTCTGCACGTCCCAGGCTCCCACTACCACCGCCGTGGCCGCGCTGAGGGGCCCCTGTGGATTCCACGTCTCGGCCGGTGGGCCCCGCAGTCCTGCAAGCCGCGCGCCGCGAGGCCCGCGCTTTGAAAACCAAACTCCCCGAAAGCCCAGAAGAGACGCAGCTTCTAAAGTAAGCTCTCCTGCCCTGGCCACGCCGTGGTTTCCTTTGCAGTTATGACCATGTACAGATAGTGCTCTTTGATTTTTCAGAAATAAGACAACTTTTAACTCGTTTAAAAGTTTTTAAATTTTTTTAAGTTTAAAAGTTAACTGAAAAGCTCTTCTTTTGGTTTGGTTGTTTAAACTCTCTACCAGCTGGAATGCAGTAAACCAGAATGATTCATTAACTTGATTGCTTTTTTCCCCCTGTATTTCTCGTATGTGAGAAAAAGATTTTTTAAAAAAGATATCCGGGATCCCGCTTTTAAAACAGTATTTTAAAAAACAACAACAAAACTTCTCCAAATACTGTACTTTGTAGACGCTTGATTCAGGCCCTGCTCTTTTAATCCAGAACTGAACAATAAGAGTGAATGCAGGAAGAAAGTTGACGGTGAAACTGGAGTCTTTGGTGGTTAAAGAAAAAGTTAAGTTCAGTATATTACAACGGCAAGAAAAGTATGCACACAGATCTTGGAAAGATTTTGAACAATAGCTATTATACATAAAATATTTTATCTTCTAAATTTATCAGAAATTATAGTTATTTTACCTTTTAATATCCCCAGGTAAGCTGAATGGAAAGAGGTGACTGATATGCAAATATCGAGCCTACAACTAGCAGATAGAAATTTGTTTTTTTTTTTTTTTAACTGGAGAAGGCTCGGTGCTGTGGCTCGCACCTGTAACCCTAACACTCTGGGAGACAGAGGCATAGGTGGGAGGATCGCTTGAGGCCAGATGTTTGAGACCAGCCTGGGCAACATAGTGAGACCCCTGTCTATACTAAAAATTAAAAAAAAAAAAAAAAAAACCAGCCAGATGTGGTGGCAAGCACCTATATTCCTAGTTACTCCCTGTGCCCAGGAGTTCCAGGCTGCAGTGAGCTATGATCACACCACTGCACTCCAGCCTGGGCAAGGGTGAGACCCTGTCTTTGAAAAAAAAAAAAAACAAAACAGAAAGAGAGAGAGAAATAAAATTGTTGGGTGCTGACATTAGCAGGTAGTAATATTCTTGACTTCAAAAAAAATTTGCAGAACAATCAATAAGAACTCTTTTCTGAACCAAGAGACATGGGTATTTTGTTACCTCTTCTCAGGGTATTCCTGTCCTCTCCTTGGTCTTTGGGCTAAGGTCTAAGGACAGCTGGGAGGACACTTTAGAAGATGTATGAAGTTACCTGGATATTACCTGTTCTTAATTGAAGGATTATCTACAATGTCTACCATACAACATGGACTTTCTAAGTGTTCTATGGCTTTGCCACTCTCAGGTAGATTAATGCTCTAAATGCTTTCATTTTTTGAACTTTTAAAAAATTTCATCTCTCAGCTCAGTGCCAGATCAGGCTGTAAAATACCCAAACATCCAAAGGAAAAAAAAAAAACAACTCAGCATGTCATGAACCTTGTAGGGAAATCTTGGTGTTTCATTTCGGATAAATTTGTAGTGGAATTCAGAAGGTCTATGCAGCTCCCTCAAGGCAGGTCCAATACACTGTCATTCTTTCTTGGACCCCTCCAGGGACAGAATTTCACAGGGAGGTTTATCACTATGGCTTATCGAACTCTGCCCTGTTGGCCATTCCCAAATCTTGTCCTCAGGGAAAATAAAGAACCATGGTTAGCATAATACAAACAAGCATTTAAAGTCACTAAGAAAGAGTGGGAGATGGTAACTTCTCAGGTTACGTGTCTCCTCTGCTCAAAGCCCTTCAGAGGTTTCTACTTTTCTTGGAATCATTCTCAGTTCTTCTAGAAGATCCTGTGTGGCCAACTCCTGCCTGTCTCTTCAGCCTTATCTCAGACCACCTAATTCCTGCTCTCCTGGCCTTTTTCTACTTCCTAGAGCGAGCCAAAGTGTTTCCCATCTCACTCAGACTGGCAGTTCCTCGGGAAGTTCCTACTGGAGATTCATAGTGGCAGCCTGTCTGCTAAAATGTCCCACTCTGTCCCCAGCTAACTCCTGCTCAGACTTTGGCCTCTCACTGCCAATGTGCTTTCCTCAAGAAGGTCTTCCCGAGGAGTTGAACAATGAGAACACATAGACACAGGGCAGGGAACATCACACACTGAAGCCTGTCAGAGGGGTGGGGACCTGGGCGGGGGTGTGGGGTGAGGGGGGAATAGCATTAGGAGAAATATCTAATGTAGATGACAGGTTGATGGGTGCAGCAAACTGCCATGGCTTGTGTATACCTGTGTAACAAACCTACACATCTGCCCAGAACTTGAAGTATAATTGAAAAAAAAAAGGTATTTCCTAAATCCCCAAAGAGGAAAAAAGTACAGCTCATAATGTCTACAAATAAACCTAACTTTAGTTTTGGAGCTTTAGAATGCAGCCTAAATATCAAAACAACAACTATGCTTATTAGAACAATATACTATAATTAATGGAGGAAGGGTATTTGTCAAAATGTCTCTGATATAAACATGGCAGCCTTCGGTATTTTATTTCACTGAGAAGTTATTCCAGGACATACTTCACTCACACACATGCATACACAGAGACATAAATGATTCTAGTGAACTAATTAAACTTGCAGAATTATTTTCTTTTTTTAACTTTTTATTTTGATCTAATTTGGGACTTGCAGAAAAGTTTCAGAAATAGCACAAAGAGTTCCCATATCCCCCTCACCTAGTTTCCCCCAGTTAGAACATCTTATGTAACCAAGATACAATGTTCGGAACCAGGAAATTAACGCTGGTATAGCACTACTCACTGAACTAGAGCCCTTGCTGCAGTTTCACCCATTTTTCCACTAATGCCATTGTTGTGTTTCAGGATCCAACCCAGGATCTCCCATTACATTTAGTGGCCATGTCCCCTTAGTCTCCTCCAATTGGTGACAGTTCCTCAGCCTTTTTTTGCTTTCATGACCTTGATACTTTTGAAGAGTCCCAGTTACCTCTTCCTTAGAATATCCCTCAATTTGGGTTCATGTAAAGTTTCCTCAAGATTAGGATAAGGTTATTCAATTTTGGCAAAAATGCCAAGTAAATTATATTATCTTTTTCAATGCATCATTTTAAAGAATTTGTGATATGAACGTGTCTTCTTATTGGTGATGTTAACCTTGATCACTTGGTTAAGGTGGTCTCTTCTGAGTTTCTTACTATAAAGTTACCGTTTTTCACTTTATGACTAATAAACATTTTGCAGAGAGATACTTTGAGGTTATACAAATTTCCTGCCTCTTCCCAAACTCACACCCACTAATTTTAGTATCCATCGGTGGATTTTGACTACAACAGCTACTATGCCTAGTAGTGATTCTTTATTTCACTCTTTTCTTCCACATTTATTCACTGGAATTCTATTGCAAGGAAGAGCCATCTTTTTTGCCTTTTTATGTATTTTTCAGTTGGTTAAGTATGTCAGTATGGACTCATGGATGTATCTTACTCTTTCATTTATAATCCAATAGTATCATTATCAGTTTTGTTGCTCATGCTGTTCCAGGTTTGGCCATTAAGAGTTCCTTTAGTTTGGCTCCTGTGTCCCTCTAAGGAGACCCATCTTTTTTGAGCACTTCATTTACTTTCTAGCACCAAAAAGATTCCAGACTCATCTTGTATTTTCCCTGCCACAGGCCTAGAATTGATGACTTCCACAGGAAGCTGCGGTTCCTTCTATTGGAGAAAGGTGTTTAGAAACCAAAATCTGGGTGCCAGGCATGCTTATTGCTACTGGAATGAGGTGCTCTCAGTGGGCTGAACTGGGAAATACGTATATGTAGACTAATCCAGTTACATACACACATCTGTATTTCTGTATCTATCTCTCTGTGTGTATATATATTTAAGACTGGGAGTTTATAATGGTGCCACTAGTTTCAATCTAACAGTCAATGTTCACTCTAGCCTTCCTCTTTCATTTATAGCTTCTTTGTCTAACAGTGAGAAACCCAGATGTCATTATCTACAATCGACTTATTTGCCTGATTCTAATGTAAATAGTTTTAGGACTGCTAACTCATGCTCCTATGATAAAAACATGTACTAACTAAATTATAGCCTTTACGTACAATTTTCTGGTCTTAAGCTTTATAATATCCAGGGAAGACGCTATTGACCAAAGTTACCTAGGTTAGTCCTTTTTTCCCTTTACTCCTTTTGGTGTGCTTATACCATCCATTTGTGATAAATTCGGTTCATTTGTTAAACTGCTATATTACAATTTGGGTTCCCCCACATGCTAGTTGTCTTGTTTGTGGAGTTGGAGTATTTGGCAGGTAGGTAAAATATTACTGTGCTTATAAAAGTCAGAGCTATAAAAAATGGTTTTCTCAGAGAAGTGTGGCTCCCTCCTGACCCCTACTACCTCATTTCTGTTCCTTACCATACCACCACCTTTTTCCTCTTTCCCATTACACTATAAACATAATTGTAATGTTATGCTTATGCTGTCATTGTGATGTTCTGACAGCATTTCTACTTTGTTCTCATTCTACATTCCATGCCATCTCCTTAGTTTCTTGTGTTTATTTTTTCCTGAATTTCTTTTGCACCGATGAGCAAATGGGTGTATGTTTTAAGATGCAGGTCTAAATCTGAATTTCTGTACTGCAGCTAATGCAGGATTTGCTCGCTCAAATGTTCTTTTAATCAAAAGAGCATGTCGTCTTTTCCAGCTTCTCTCCTATTGCCTTTCAAGCAAACTTGGGGTGATTTCTTATCTATAGATTTACAGGCCTCCCCATCCATCAGCTTGAGGCCGAGGCCCAGCCCCAGCATGCCTGGAGAGCATCATGTACCTAAGATCCAGGCGTATGGCTACAAGTTTCTCCAGCCTCACTCCTCACAACAGGCACTCCTCCTGTCTGGAACTACTCAGCTTCCTAGAGAACAAATTCAGGAAAGGAAGTATTCATGACCTGGAGAACATCCAAGGAGATTGGTTACCTAGGGGAAGCGGCGTGGAATATGAACGAGGTTGTAGTGGTGAGGAGGAAGCACCACTTCCCTGATTATACCTTTCTGTTTAGCTCTAACTTAGAACCTTAAGGTAGGACATATATATTTCATTTACTCATAAACTGTGGTCAAAGACAATAGAGATTATTGCTGTGAAATTAAGATTTTAATATAAACATTTCAACATAAAACATTCGCTGTTTTTATAATTTTTTAATAAAACCGTATATCTCTATGTTAACTTTTTTAGTGGTTGGCATAGTACTTTTCACAAAGTGGTTGTTCAGTAAAGTTGTACGGTTTGGTTAAAAGCAACTTTCATTATATGCATGACATTTTAAAAATGACTTTCTATGTACATCGTTTTCTTCAAAGTACAATTTTACCAGATATCACTGACATGTTGACTTCCATATTGATTTTAAAAAATGATCATCAGCCGGGCGTAGTGGCTCACACACGTAATCCCAGCACTTTGGGAGGCTGAGGCAGGCAGATCACAAAGTTAGGAGTTCGAGACCAGCCTGGCCAATATGGTGAAACCTCATCTCTACTAAAATACAAAAAATTAGCTGGGTGTGGTGGTGCACACCTGTAATTCCAGCTACTCAGGAGGCTGAGGCAGGAGAATCACTTGAACGTGGGAGGCAGAGGTTGCAGTGAGCCCAGATTACGCCGTTGCACTCCAGCCTAGGCAATAGAGTGAGACTTTGTCTCAAAAAAAAAAAAATCTGAGGCTTAAGGCAGCATATATTTTATAGAGTAAAATCATGTTTTCCATCTTAATTATAACATTATACTTTTGCCATCATTGTGATATTCTGACAGCATTTTTACATTTTCTTAGTCTGCAGTTTATGACTACATGACACAAAATTTGATACCAGAAACATGATTTAAATCCCTTTAATCATTTCCAAGCTCTATCAATTACATATAAAATTGGAGAACAAGGCCAAGGGCAATGATTCATGCCTGTAATCCCAGAGCTTTGGGAGGTCGAGGCGGGAGGGTCACTTGAGGTCAGGAATTTGAGAGCAGCCTGGGAAACATAGCAAGACCCCATCTCTACAAAAAATAAAATAAAATAGACAAGCTTGGTAATGCCTAGCTACTTGGGAAGCTAAGGCAGGAGGATCGCTTGAGCCCAGGAGTTTGAGGCTACAGTGAGCTGTGATCAGCCTGAGTACTGCAACTCCAGCCTGGGAAACAGAGCAAGACTCTGTCTCAAAGAAGAAAAAAAATAGAAGAACAAAAGAACTATAGAAAGAAGTTATGCTGGTCAGAGACATTAAAATTAAATACTTCCTCTGCTTTATCTTTCAGAATTCCTTTTGATGTAGAAACCCAGAGTTGACAGGACCTTAAAGGTCACCCCACCCAGCTGCCACTCTCTTGATTGTTCTCTGCAGCTTCACTTCCAAGCAATGACCTGTCTGCTATGTGAGCACCTCTCATCACAGGATACTACCCTTCACCCAGGCAGGCAGGATGTCATGTCACTGCAGATTTCAACTCTTAAAAAGTTCTTTCATAAAATTAGCTGAACTTTGATCCTTCAGTTTTCACTCATTGTTAGTCCTCATTCTAAGCCGATGAAGTAATACTGAACAAGCTGTTCAGATCACTGAGTGCAACCATCACATTTCCTCTGTGTCTTCTTTCCTCTCCAGAAAACCACTTCCCCAGAAAACTGCCAGGTGCCTCCTCTCTCCTGGTTCTTCTAGTGTATGTTCCAGTTTGTCTGCAAACTGGCCTCTCTTGGGCTGACTTCCTACAGATGGTGATGAAACGGCTGGTCTGCGACATTCTAAACATTCCATCTTGGAAGGTTCATTTACCCTCAGATGATTCAGCATCAGGTTCTTGATGAATGCAGGCCTCTGATGTCTAAAAGGCACTCTCCTTTCTCATGTTTGTTGTCATCTGTGAGACACAGACCCTCATTCAGACTCTGAATTTCACATTAGTACAATTTTACTTTGCTCTGGAAGTGATTTTGTTTCTGTTTGCTTCTTACAGTACAGAGAATGAAAAGTATGGCATAGTGTTTTATCTAGAACTTGTGATGATGGTGTTAAACGCAGCTAAGGCTACTCTTTCTGAAAGGACAATTTTTATTTACTATAAATATTATCTATACAAAATTGGGTCTGTTTTTTGAAGGTAGTGATCCCTGCACTGCACTTTACACCACCAAAATGGATACTTGAATCACTATCCACTGTTCAAGCAAATGCCAACTATACCTACAACACAGAGGGTGGGCATACTTGGTCCTGTACAGACTTGTGGGGAAGCTTTTTTTATACTTCTTGATTTTAATATGTGTGCTGTGTATACTTTTCACCCAGCTTCCTCGCGGCTAGATAATCCAAAAAGTTCCATTCCATACAGCTACATTTGCGTTTTGATGATGTCGGATATTTTGGCAACTATATATGCTCCTAGTTAAAGCATTTCTTTACATTAGTAATGCTATTTAAATTTCCTCACCAACTTTGCAGGGTTTTCTTTCGTTTTTGTTTTCTTGCCCAACATCAATCCCCAAATCTTCACTTTCAGGTGACTCCAGCAGCTCTTAGAGCATTCATTTTTCTTTTCAATAAACATTGTGCTTATCGTTGAGGAAAGATACAAGCAAGCCACAGACACCTACTGTATTGGCTTCGTTTTTTTTTTTTTAATTTTATTTTTTATTTTTGAAAGAAAAAGAGAGGAAAGAAAGTGAGAGTGAAAGAAAGAAAAAAAAGAATGTAAGAGAGAAAGAAAGAGGAAGAAAAAGAGGGAGAGAGAACGGGATTCTTGTTCTATTGCCCAGGCTAGCATGCAGTCTAAAAATGGG
>CAUYLG010073789.1:0-32327 GCA_963573385.1 Cacajao melanocephalus | reverse complement strand
ACCCATTTTTAGACTGCATTCTAGCCTGGGCAGTAGAACAAGAATCCTGTTCTCTCTCCCTCTTTTTCTTCCTCTTTCTTTCTCTCGTACATTCTTTTTTTTTCTTTCTTTCACTCTCACTTTCTTCTCTCTTTTCCTTTCTTTCAAAAAAGAAAAAAAAAAAAAGAAAAAAAAAAGAGTTTCCTGTGTACCATCTTGTCACCACCTCTTTCCTGTTACAGGAAAGAAATAAGAAGATATTCTGTAGTCAATTTAGATTGCTTGCCAAAATAGTTTCTGTTTTGTAATTTTTCCTAAACCAGAATGAGGAATGTTATGGTTTAAAGTATTAATATATGTGACATTGCCACACTGTGTTTCAGACACTTAAGAAATGTAGAGAAATTATTGTAAAATATATTTTAGAAAAGATGTTACAGCAAGACGAGGACAGAAGTCTGTGAAGTGTTGTAAGGAAGGCCTAGGGAAGCAGGAGGAAGGTGGGGAGATCACAGGATGACCTGGAGCCAAAGAAGAAGGGCCCAGGTCCCAGGGTCACCACAGCACTGCCGGCCTTTCACCCACAGTTTTTCTCAATCTTCCTTCCATATCCCTCAAGAAAGTAAATGGATATTGTAAAGAGCGAGTAATTATAACACAACAAAAATCAAAAGTCATGATTCTGGAAAACGTTATCAGTCAAAAATGGAGAAATAGTTGAAATATTTTCATGTTTCCTCTGTAAATTTCTAATTATGTATGTATCCTCTTCCACTCAATATCCAAACAACTCTCTTACTTCTTTATGCAAAGAAACGTGAAAGAATGAAAAGGTTAATTACAGGTGTATGATTAATTCTGTGTATATAAGTTTCCAAATTGATAGATGTTAATGTGTTCAATAAGTGTACATAAATACACAAAATACACATATTTGTATGTGTGTGTATATGTGTATATATGTGTGTATGTACTATGTACTAAATATATACTATGTATGTATAGAGTGTGTATATTTAATAGTCAAATCAAAATTTCAAGAACTTTATATTTTACGTAATCGCACCAATTTTCCTGAAGCTGAATATAGATAGATATATAGTCAGTATGTGTGGGTGTGGAATATATATATATATATATATATATATATACACACACACACATACATATATATGGTTAGTGTGTGTGGATGTGGAATATATATATATGGTCAGTGTGTAGGGGGTGGAATATATATATATGGTTAGTGTGTGGGTGTGTGTATATATATACATGCATCTGTGTCAGTATATGCATATATGGTCAGTGTGTGTGTGTATATACACACACACATATATATGTCAGTAATATATGTACATACATGTCAGTATATACTGACTATATGTAACTACTGACTATATAGTCATAGTCATATATACTGTTGATATATATGTCAGTATATACATACGTCTATATGTCAGTATATATATATGTGTGTGTATACTGACTTATATAGCTATAGTCAGTGTGTGTATATTCAGCTGCAGGAAAATTGGTGCCCTTATATAAAATGTGAAGTTCTTGACATTTGGATTTGACTATTAAACCTGACTTTGTTGTTATTAAGTTTACATCGATGTTTCCTAGAATTGCACATTGCTAAATTTTTCTACAAAACCAGTATTTCTAAAATATGTTGGGGCATTTGATACAAGAAAAGACAGATGAAAAAGTAAAACTTCATTTGTCATTCTTCTTAAGTGTCTCCTTAAGAAAACGATGTGATCCAAAGTTATTTAGACAAAAACTTAAAAAATAAAACACTTCGTAACTCATGCTAGTACTTGATTATTCTTTTGCTCATCAAGTTTTCTTCTTTTTATGGTTATTATACCTTTAATTGCGAACATTCATTGGATTGGCTCAGTAGTATTTTATGTGAGACAACTTTCCATTTTAATAACTACATATTCTCCTTTGTTAATGTGAAATAGAAGTGCAGGAGTAGAGATGAAATGGATAATATTGCCAGAAGCAATTTGAAACTGGCTAGGCCAAAGCATGTATGTATTTTGGCCTCTTTTTCTGTTTTCAGAAAGTGCTTACATTAACTCTCATTCTCAGCCAGAAGCCTTAGTTTATTAATGATTCAGAAGGGCTTCCTTTATGTATTGAAAACCATGAACTCTGATGTGCAGAGTACAACCAGGGAGCAGGCCCATGGGTTTGAATGGAAATTAAGGTTGGTGCGTGGGAATGAATTTCATAGAAAAGGATAATTTAGAAACCTATGTGACAAACTGCAAACAGAGCAAATGGAGATATACTGGATCTTTTCCCTCCACTTCTTGTATTTCTCTGCTATTCAAATGTCCTTCTACTTGACCATGGTTTCTTGGCACGCTGACTAGGTTCAGTGATGAAGAGGCAGAGAAAATATTTACTGAATATTTTTAATAAAAAATGAATAGCTCAGGATATTTGTAAGGGCCTTTGAATATCAAGATATTTATTTCCCACATTAGAAAGTATAACTCCTAGTGAAAACTTAGCACCACAGTTTAAAATCATATTATTAAATAAAAGCAAAATTCTTACATTGGAGAAATGACCCGTAAATGGTTTGTTATAGCATGTGATCTTTAACTGTTTGAAATTTCCACTACTGTACAATGCAGTATCCCAGAACAGAACATCATGTGAGATTTCATTGTTTTGTATGAGGAATCTAGAGGAAAGAAATTGGTAAAAGTGTATGCAATAATTAAAAAATATAAAGATCATCAATCTCTGACAGAATAATGTAAATGTAGCAAATATTTAAAATAACTAATGAGTTAAATTCCCCCGCTTTTTCTTTTCTTTTCTCCTTCCCTTCCCTTTCCCTTCGTTCCCTTCTCTTTCCCCTTCCCCTTCCCTTTTCTCCCTTTTTCCTTTTCCTTTTCCCCAAGTAGCTGGGATACCCTTGTCTCAAATAGCTGGGATTACAAGCACTCACCACCATGCCCAGATCATTTTTGCATCTTTTGGTAGAGATAGGGTTTCACCATGTTGACCAGGCTGGTCTCCAACTCCTGACCTCAGGGGATCCGCCCACGTTGGCCTCTCGAAGTGCTGGGATTACAGGCATGAGCCACCACGCCTGGCCCCCATTTTTCATAAAATCAAAATTCTCGCATATTCCTCTCCTTAGTTTGTAGGTCAGAAGCTACACTAAGCTTCCCAGTGTGCCTAGATGTTAGGTATGCCAAAGTACGTGTACCACAAAGGGCCTGAAAAGTAGAATACAGTGGAAAATGTTTTGCCAGAGGATATTTCTGACTAAATTTTTTATCTGTGCCTCTTAATAGTTCTTAGAACTAGTAAGTCCGATGGCATTCTGTTTTTATGCTTTTTTTTTTTTCAGATTTGTAGCATGTGACAATGTGAATATGTTACAAGTGTTGAATGATTCACTGATTATACGCCAAACAAAATAGCATCAACCTATCTATAGCAAAATGCATTTTGGTTGAAGAGATATATAGATTTTAAAGAAATTAATCTTATTTACTTCTGCAAATAGTATGCTTCAGCAGCATATGTAATTTTATTTAATTAAAGTTCATCTAAAATAGGTTGTTAGTACTATGACAGGAAGTGGCATCCAAACAAACAAAATATTCTTAAGGATGTTAATATAGGCTAGACATGAGAACAAGAAATATTTGGCTGTTTGATTCTTTCAGATCACTTTAAAAATTATTTTTTACATTTTTGTAATTGAGGCATAACTTAAAATACAGTCAAATGCATAGATATAAAGTGTGTGGTCTGGTTAATATTTACAGATATATATGCCTGTATTACCAGAGCCCAGATCAAGTTACAGATCATTTCATCACCCCTTTGCCATTTGTTAATACTTTTTATCCATTATCTAGGCATCTTCCACCCATCACTGTTCTAATTTCTTTCGTATTATTTAGGTTGGCTTGTGCTTTTGAGATTCAAATAAATGGAGTCACGCAGTACCAGAATCATGCAGAAGCTTTTGTACCCAGCTCCTTTAGGGAGCATAAGGCTTCTGAGTTTCATCAATGTTGTTGCATGTGTTTGTAGCACATTCCCTTCTATTGCTGAGTAGATTTCAATTGTGCTGTTTGTTTATCCAGTCTTTTAAAAATAGACACTTATGGCTTGTTTCCAGTATGGATCTATTATTAATACATTTCTACAAAAATTCTTTTACATTTCTTTTGGGAGTGGAATTTCAGTATGTGAATCTCTTAAGAAACTCAAACTATTTTCAAAAGCCCTTGAATATGTTATACTCCCATTGGCAATGCATGTCAATTCCATTTGCTTCTTATCCTGGTCAACAATTGGTGTTAAAATCATTAACCATTGGGGAAATATAAGTTAATATCGTAGAGAAATAATATGTTCTCTAGAATGGCTAAAATTAAAGATTGACAACACCTGTGTACTGTATTATTCATGGCACCACAAACAACATGAGTTTCAGCATATTTGTATCTGTTTCCTTTGCCCCTGAAGCCCACAGGGGCAATGCAATAGGGCACACATGAATATTACACTCACAGCAGACTTGTATTGCAGCTGAGAAATAATGAGCTTGGGGAATCTACTGCAGTTATAGCAAGTAGTAAGTGAGAAAGGTCTTTGGGTGGAAGAAAATGGTAACTTCACCTCTCAAGGCTACCAGCTGCATAAACAGCCACGAAAAAAATGGTCCGTAAAAGAGCTTTTAGGGCTTTGTAGTCTTAGCACACCAAACAAAACACATAGGAGTACAAGCTGCTTAAAGTGGACTGTCTCTTCATACATTATTATGTATGGATAACATGATCCTATATAGAGATCTTCTAAGAAATCTAGAAATCTAAAAAGCACCAATTAATAAGTGAAGTTTAGCAGGTTAACAAGATACAAGATGAATATACAAAAATCAATTCTATTTTTATATATTAGTAACCATCTGATTATCAAATTAAGAAAACAGTTTCATTCACAATAGCATTAAAAAATAAAATACTTATATGTAGATCTTACAAAAGGTGTGCAGGACCTGTTCATGGAACACTATAAAACATAGCTATTAGAAAATAAAGAAGACCCAAATAAATTGAGAGACACACTATGTTTATGGATTGAAAGAAACCGGAATTGTCTTAATTGTCATACTTGGTTGGTAAGAATGTAAATGGTACCACCATCTTGGAGAATCGTTTGGCAGTTTCTTAAAAAGTAAGAGCATATACTTCCCATATAACCCAGCAATTCCACTCCAAAAAGTATATGCCCACTCTAAGACTTAAATGTTCATAGCAGCCGAGTGCAGTGGCTCATACCTGTAATCCCAGCACTTTGGGAGGGTAAGGTGGGCAGATCACCTGAGGTCAGGAGTTTGAGACCAGCTTGGCCAACATGGTGAAACCCTGTCTCTACTAAAAATGTAAAAATTAGCTGGGCATGGTGGCACACGCCAGTAATCCTAGCTACTCAGGAAGCTGAGGCAGGAGAATTGCTTGAACCTGGGAGGTGGAGATTTTAGTGAGCTGAGATTGCACCACTGCATCCCAGCCTGGGCAACAGAGGGAGACTCTGTATTAAAAAAAAAAATATATATATACACATATATATACACGTATATATATGTATATATATGTATATATATACATATATACGTGTATATGTATGTATATATGTATATATACATATATATACGTATATATACACGTATATATGTATATGTGTATGTATATATACGTATATATACGTGTATACGTGTATACACGTATACACGTATATACACGTATATACGTATATACACGTATATACGTATATATACGTATATATGTATATATACGTATATATGTATACATATATACGTATATATGTATGTATATATGTATATACATATATATACACGTATATACGTATATATACATATATATGTATATGTATATATGTATATATACGTATATATACGTATGTATGTATACATATACATATATATGTATATGTATATGCGTATATATACATATATACATGTATATATGTGTATATGTATATACATATGTACATATGTATATACATATATACGTATATGTATATACGTATATATGTATATGTATATATGTATATATGTATATGTATATATGTATATATGTATGTATATGTATATATATGTATATATGTATATATACACATGTATATATATGTATATATGTATATATATTCATAGCAACATTATTCATAATAGATGATATGGTTTGGCTGTGTCCCTACCCAAATCTCATCATGAATTGTAGCTGTCATTAATTCCCATGTGTTGTGGGAGGGAGCCAGTGGAAGATAATTGAATCATGGGGATGGTTTCCCCTATACTGTTCTTGTGGTAGAGAATCAGTCTCACAAGTTCTGATCGTTTTGTAAGGGGAAACCACTTTTGCTTGATTGTCATTCTCTCTTGTTTGTTGCCATGTAAGATGTGCTTTTCACCTTCTGCCATGATTGTGAGGCTTCCTTAGCCACGTGGAACTGTGAGTCCATTAAACCTTTTTTTCTTTATGAATTATCCAGACTTGGGTATGTCTTTATCAGCAGCATGAAAATGGACTAATACAGTAGACAAAAACTAGAAACAACTCAAATGTCCATCAGCTACTGAATGTGGCATATTCATTGAACTGGTTGCTATTTAGTAGTAAAATTAAAGAAGCTACTGATATGCCATGATTTCTTTAAGTACTTAGTTGTTCCTTAATGTTATAAATTATTCTTAAGGAAGAATGCCATCCCACTCCTTTCTAGGATTTTCAGGTTACTTCCTTAAAATTGCATTCTTCCATCTAAAAATTTTGTCCTTTCACTTTTTTCCTGTTCAAAAAAATCCAGTGATATATGTGATAGCTCAACTATCATGCAACTTTTGGCAAGAAAGATGAGGTTGAGTAGGAAACTTCCTATTTACCAGAGGCAACTGGAATCACTCAAGAATAAAGCGACACTGTATTCACCATCATATTACCAACTTCTGCTTTGGGAAGATGAAATGCATGTCTTATATATTATTCTTCATGATAAGTATATTTTAAAAGGCACTTTATATATAAAACAAACATAAGAATGAAAAAATGTAGAGACAGACCATCTAGGAACCTGAGCACTTGAGGAAATTATAGCGATAGAAAAAAAATTAATGGTTGCTATGTATAACTATAAATGTTAGCGATGAAGAGGATTGTTGTGGTAGTGAAGTAGTTCTGTGTCTTGATTGTGGTGGGAGTTTTGGACCCTACACATGTCATACAACTAGATAGACACATCATTTCCTGGTTTTGATATTGTACTGTAATTTTGTAAGATGTAATCATTGGTAGAAGCTAGGGATAGTGTACACATCACTTCTCTGTACTATCTTTGCCAAGTCATGTGAAGCTATATTTCAAAGTAATTTTTTTCTTAAATAACATTTAATTTCTGACTGGAAGTTTAATTTGTGTTTCAAAACTGATTCAAAAGGACTATGGCCAATGATGAAAATGGTAAAATACAACAGTCGGTCCTATAACCAGCTCTCCTACCTAAGTTATTAAAGTCAGTGTTAAGGGAGGCATTCCAGAAATTCTGTAGGACGTGGTGGAGATTTACCTATTTTCTTTCACATTAATTTTTGCCAACTAGATGTTTTTAGGTTGTCATATTTTTCCAAAGAATTCAGTGGGACAAACTTTGGCAGAATTCTAATCCCCCACATTTTCCTTGATGTGCACTTACCTCTAAAAAATATTTCTTTGTCATTAGCAACTTAAACATTATTGTAATGTTTAGAGGACATTACTTTCACATCATATTTTGATACTATCATATTACATGTAATAATAAATGCATGTCTCTTTTTATACAGGGCTTTCATAGCAATTCATAAATTATCATTAGTTTAACTACAAATATCCTTAGGAAAAATGTAAATGTTACCAACTCTTTTTTTAGGGGCTGGGCTAGGAGATTTTGGTTGAGTGAGCAATCAGTCACATACAGATGGGTAATTTGGTATTCACTAAAATAGTCCCTTCTTAGAATTTCACCCTTGTGTTTCTTGCATGATATCAACTGACTTTTAATAAGAAAGAAAAATACATGTGTTTAATCACTACCTGAAGAAAGTAAACTCACTATTTATGGGAAATAGAATACAATGAGGGGTGCAGTCAGCCTCAGGGTGCTCTGACTCCATTCCAACCCTCTCCTCATAGGCCTCGTTTGTATATCACTTTTGCCTGGTTGTTTCCACTCACCAAATGAAGATAATGACCTCTTTGCCTGCTCAAGTGATATTTTGGGTTTATATGTTTTATCAAATAATTTATTGGATGTATGAAAAATGCACACTGATGGTTTTATTGAATTATGCCGTTAGTTACCAAGATGAATAGAACTACACTTACCCAAAATTCAAGATGTAGTGGAGATATGGGAAAAGGTTATAGGCTGAGTCATTTAATCATTAGGGCCCTTTCTGACATTTTCTGTGAGGGCCAACTGGAGTTCTCAGTGGAGTGCATGTGAATTTCTGCCAATGGCCAGTGGAGCAAGAGCCTGCAAGAGGGAACACTCTCCCAACTTCTGGGGTGATAAAGGATTTCTCACTGTTCCACCATTCTCACTGTTTCACCATTTTGTTTTAACTATTCCAGCTGAACTTTTCTTATGATCTCTGGTTTCATTTATCTAAGATGAACTCCTGCTCACATCTCTCCCTGCAAGATTCCTATCTCTTTAGATTTTAGGCCAGATGGTTGTTCTGCAAGCTCAACTCTCCATTGAATTTGTAAAATATCATGAACTTGAAGTTTGTTTTAAGGGTGGAAATGAGGCTGCTTATAGCTTTCTACTTTCTGTGGCAGAAGCCTGAAGTTCCATCCCATAGATTTTGACAAATTGTATTTTCATTTTCATTGAGTTTGAAGTACTTGCTAATTTCCCTTTTAGTTTCTTCTTTGATTCATTGATTATGAAGTATGTGTTAATAGTTTCCTAACATTTCTGGATTTTTCAGAGAAGTTGCTATTGTTGATTTTTTATTTTAATCTATTGTGTATCACAGAGATACACGTTACATGATTTAAATCATGTTAACTTTGTTAAAACTTGTTGAATGGCTTGTTTAATTGTCTATTTTGGTAAGAGTTCCAAGTGAACTTGAAAGAATACATGTTCTTCTGTTAAGTGAAGCATTCCATAAATATCAATGAATCATATAGGTTGATAGTGATAATTAATACTTCTGAATCCCTATTTTGTGTCTTCTTGTGAAATCAGTTACTAAGACAGGGTACTAGAATCTCCTACTGTAATTGTGGATTTATCTATTTCTTTCAGTTTTACTAGGTTTTACCTCATGTATTTTGAAGTTCCATTATAAAGTGTTTGCATGTTTAGGATTATGTCCTCTGATGAAAGAATATCTTTATCATTATGAAATAATTTTCTTTACCTTTTGTAATATTTTTTGCACTGTAATCTACTTTGTCTAATATAGCCAATCCAGCTTTTTTTTGACTACAGTTAGCATAATATTAATTTTTTCCCATGTGTTTACACTTAGGCTATTTGAGCCTTTTTTATTATTTAAAGTGTGTTTCTTGTAGGCAGCATATATTTGGATCTTGCTTTCTCATCTAATCTGACCATCATTGCCATTTAATAGGAGTGTTTGCACTGCTTACCTTTAGTATGATTGTTTATATGATTAAAGTATAACATATACTATTTGTTTTTTATTTATTCTATTATTTGTCCATTTTCAAAGCTCTTAGGGAATATAATTGGATTTTGTAAGAGAATAAATTTTACAAATTATTATATACACTCTGACATTTTAACAATAATTGCATTTCTTTTTTATAAATACATTTTTGGTAGGCTGAATAGTCTTTCTTTGTCAACCTGCTAAGGTTGAAGGAAATACTGCTGAAATATGACAAGTACACAAAGACAGATTTTGAGGGAGAGTTTCTGTATTTTTTACTTTCGAATAGCATAGTTAAAAAAGACTGTAGTACCTGATTCTTTATTTGTGTAGTTAGACTTTTTTTTTCAAAATGAAATTAGATTTCAGGTAAATGTTTGAATTCTCCTCAGCAAAAAGGCAGATGTACTGACAAAAAGCATGGCTGTTTAAAGCCTATAAATCTCAGAAGTGGAAGGAGGGAGTTTATTTAAAGCCAGCTTCACTCCTCTTCCCTATAAATACATATAATCACACTGGAGTATAGGAGCTGTGACAGTCCCTATCTATCTCATGTCTCACTTCCTACCTCCTGCTCACCCTAGGTAATACATGAAATTTTTAATGACTCTGCTGTATACTAAAATGCAATTAGTTGAGGAAAGAAACAAACAAATATATCTGGATAAAATCGCATTTGAAACAGTTTGTTATCTTAATGGGAAATGTCTCGTCAAGACAAGGTTGATTAAACTATATATTTATTTGCTTTATATATATAAGCCCCTAATAGTGTCTGGGTTTGCACATTTACTTTGTTTATTTATATTTTGTGCCCTTGAATATCTTTCAGCCCTGGTACTCATCAAATGTTGAGGAAGGTATCAGATTGTGGTGATATAATGATAATTGTAGTGATGATGATTGATGATGATTTACCTGTGTATTATTTCCCCTATAAACCAAGTCAATATGTACTCTGTGACAGTGCTGCCACTTATGACCAAATACTATAGTCATGGGAATTTTAATTTTTGTTGTTAGTCAGAAGCAATTAAGGCTCCAGCTGAGGGGTTTCTACTTTTCTTTCACAGAGCCCCCTGCCCCAGATAGTCAAATGTAACTTTGACCTGAAGTAAATGAAGAATTGTAACAAACAGATATAACTATATAAAGTAGAGGCATAATCATGCCAGATTATTTATAACCAGCAAGTACTAAGTGATTGACAAATCATGTGAATATATTCATGGCCAGGGATAAAAATGAAACAGAAGCTGATTTTTAAAAATAATATCTTTCCATGTGTCTTAATTAGTGATTTTATTTTCTCATCTGTAAGATAGATATGATAAAGACAACCCACTGGATGCTTTTAGAAATAAAAAATGGTAATGTGCATGAAAGTGTCTGGTAGAATTCTCAGCATACAATATATGCTTCACAGTTTTTCACTTCTTCCTTTTCCCTTGTTTTCCATTATAAAATAAGTGGCAGACTTTATTAATAATTTCCTCAGAAGTTGAAAACTTTTAAGTGTATACAACAGTAGATAAGATAAATTCTATGTTGCATGAACATTTAGGGACAAAACACTGTGCGCAGATCAGCATCTTCACTGTGGTACCAATATCAGCCTTTATAAAAACTAATTACCCTTTAAAAAATAACATCTGCTGTTCCTCATGCCATATAAAGTGTAAGATAAAGTTTCAGTTGCTCAACATATTTTAATCTCATTCCAGTACTGAAACGCGTGTGCCAGACTGTATATTATGAATGGAGGGGATGAGGTTTTTGTGATTCACGGGCTCTGTGGGGTAGAATTCTGGCATTTTAACTCAGGTGCAGTGTCTTTTCAGAGGCAGGGGAAGAAGGAGGGTGAAGTGGAGAAGAAACGTTTGTGGTGGCGGAGAGGCTGAGCTAGAGGATATGACATAACTGCTTCCTCTGTTCTGTGTACAAAGATTTGGTAACCATAGAAAAGATGCTTCCAGGTTGAACAGAAGTCAATACATGTATAACCCTGACTTAACAAATAAAAGACTTTCATTTGTTTAAATTTAAGGAAACAAAAATTGAATATAACATCACATTTGAATAATAATTTAGTCACAAAGTGCTTTAGTATCAATTATTTCATTGTCTTCCTTACAGTCTTATGAGATGGTTTATATGACTGTTATTCCCCCCACTGTCCCATTTCATGTTTTTTTTTTTAAACAAAGGATAACATTTTTGTCTCAGAGAGGCTGAGTGACTTGACAATTACCACACGCTAGTTGGGGGTGGAGTCAGCCAACTTCCTTTCTCTTTCCATTACCCATAGTGGCCTTCTATACCAACCATTAAAGCTGCCTTTAACAAAGGCACACAGACCAGTGCTATCTAGTAGCACTGGTCAGTCACGTTGTATTTCCCACCGTTTCCACTCAGCATTTAATTAAATTGTGTGCACAGCAGCTCACCCTTAAAACCCAGCTGGGGTTGCAGATTTCCTGAGGCTACGATATCCTGATGAAATTATTTGCTAACACCAAAATTTCATTACTTTATCAGTAATGGCTGAAAATATGGCTTATTTGCATTTGAATACTACTTCTTCATCAAAGTTAAAATCAAGTTACTGAAGTGTGTCATCTGTTAGCAGAAGTGCAACTATTAACACCAACAAACTAACAAACTGTGAGGGATGCTGAGAAGAGGGATGGCCAGTGGCTCCTGCTTCCTCTAATGAGAACGTACGATCTGAGGGTAGCACAGCAGAACTGTGTCGACTCATTTTTCCTCCTTGTGCGTCTCCACATGTGTTCTCATAGTAATTACTTTTCTAAACGTGGAATGAGAGGGAATGAAAATACCAAAGAAAGGTTATGAAATACAAGCTAAAGAGGACGCCATTCATGCTGACCAACCAAGATGAGGGGAAGAAACAAAAATATTGAATAGTTCCTCAGAAGTTTGAACTATGTGCATAAAATACAACATCCTAAGATGGTGGGTTGGCTTGTAGCATCTCTTTTACCTTCTCCCAACTCTTTTAAACAACAAAATAATAATAATAATAATAAAACAGAAAAAGAGACACAGTTTCAGTAGTGTTGTACCTAGGACTATTGATTGCTAGTTAGACCAACCCCAGAAGGATCTCCCACCAATTAAATTTTACATAGGCTTAGGAGAGAACGGTAGATCTGATAGAGTCAACAGGAAGGTGCCAGGAGAGAAAACCCCATTGGCACTGCACGCTCACCCTTCCAAAGCCCAGGCCTGCCTGACCAGGGGCAGGAAAGGATGCCCTGCTGCATGGGGGCTGCTTCCTTAGGTAGCCAGACCTGCTCACTCCCAAACTTCTTCATATCTTTTGTACATTTATTTGAGAATCACCATATCCCATGATTATCATCAAAATAATATGATAAAAATTTAATTGCACAGGTTCTGGATCCAAAGCTTGAGATGTATAAACATAGGTGAGCTGCTCACCATCCATAGGGAGGATAGAAATGAGGCCTTGTCTTTTAAAGGTACTTTAGAAATTAAATGCAAAATCCATGTAAAGGGAACTCTGTGCCTGACCCAGAGTTCTCAAATGCTCAATGCATATTCATTGTTAAATTCAGTAATTATGGAAGTGGGTAGGTGGAATTCTGTTACATCCTGAAAAGTGAAGTTGGAAGGAGGAATGAATAGAGGGAAGAAACTGTAGAAGCAGTTTCCACTGAGTACTGAAGAAATCCATGCACTGTTTCTGGCAGGGGCTCACGTAAATATTGCCGTAGATCATCCAGGAATAAATCTTGCCTGATCTAGGAAACCATGTTGCATGAGTGGAAGATGCCCCTGATCTACATATGGCACAACATTCAACTTTGAACAAGAACTGTGTCTGCCTCCTAGCTGTCTGGCTTAAGAAAGATATGGAACATTTTAGTGTCAATCAGATGTACAGTATTTGTTACCAATAATTTTTCATCCTGTCTACTAGATCAAATTCCTGACTCTTCAAGTCACAACATGGAACAATAAAAAGCAAAACAAATAAAAATTATATCTATATGTGTATTTGTGTGTGTGTGTATGTGTGTATGTACATACATATATATAATACAAACTTAAGAGGTACTTATGATCCCTTCAGAGGAAAAAATATGTATGTTTTTTATCAATTTATTTTTATATTTTATTGTTAGGTAACACAGAATAGTAAATTTCATGGGAACAATCTTTTTTCTCTGTAATAATTTATGTATATATATACATATATACTTTTTAAAATTGTACTTTAGGTTCTGGGGTACATGTGCAGATCATTATTGTATAGAGATGGTTGCATAAGTACATGCATGGCAATGTGGTTTGCTGCCTCCATCCCCCCATCACCTATATCTGGCATTTCTCCCCGTTATTCCTCTCCAACCTCCCTACCCCCCACTCTCCCTCCCCAGTTCTCTTCAATGGACCCTAGAGTGTGATGTTCCTCTCCCTGTGTCCATGTGTTATAATTGTTAAATAACTGCCTGTGAGTGAGAACATACCGTGTTTGATTTTCTGTTCTTGTGTCAGTTTGCTGAGAATGATGGTTTCCAGATTCATCCATGCCCCTGAAAAGAACACGAACTCATCGTTTTATGGCTGCACAGTACTCCATGGTGTATATGTGCCACATTTTCCTTGTCCAGTCTGTCATCGATGAGCATTTGGGTTGGTTCCAGGTCTTTGCTATTGTAAGCAGTGCCACAAAGAACATACATGTGCATGTGTCTTTATAATAGAATGATTTATAACCCTTCTGATATATACCCAGTAATGGGATTGCTGGGTCAAATGGAATTTCTATTTCTAGGTCCTTGAGGAATTGCACACTGTCTTCCATAATGGTTGAACTCATTTACACCCCCACCAACAGTGTAAAAATGTTCCTATTTCTCCACATCTTCTCCAGCATCTGTCTCCAGATTTTTTAATGATTGCCATTCTAAAGTGAGATGGTATCTCAATGTGGTTTTGATTTGAATTTCTCTAATGACCAGTGATAATGAGCATTTTTTCATAGAATCGCCCTATCCCATATGATTTAGATATGACTTGGGATGACCCTTTGTTTATCTAGGATAAGGTTGGACATAGACCCACCAAATTGCATTTTTTGCTTCACAAAAGATTAGATAAACTGTTCCTCCCCACTAATCAATCCAAATAAAAGACTTGCTAACTTGATTTAAAGCTTTAGTTAAGCTTTTCTCTGCACAAGACCCAGAACTTTGAGATCCATCTTCAGCCTGAGCTATCAGAATGAGAAACAACCTCTCCTTAATCTTCAAAATTACTGAACATAAAGAAAGACATCCCCTTATCAACCACCTGACACCTGTTTTTGTAGCCTTGTTTACTCCACCCTATAAAACTCCTTTTCTGTTGACCTTTGAGATGTTTGTGGATCCTATGGTAAGAGCATGCTTCCTATTACAATGATCCTCTTTTCATTACTGCAATAATTTTTTTGAATAAAACCTCTTCTCACATAAGTTTGGATTTGTCTTTTAGCTGACAGTTTCTCTCTCATAAAACTCTGCTGATAAAATGAGTTTCAAACAAAAATGCAGATTGCAGCTTTTGAAATAGGACATTTTCCAGGTGTGGCTGCGTGTAAACCATAAGACAAATGACATTTTCTTGCAGTTTATTTTATTCACCCTGGTAAATCTGAAATCAAGAATTAAATTCATTCTCTGAAGTGACCTTATATAAATCTAGGTTTTTAACCTTGGATTTTGTACTTGAATTTATTGCTTGTTATAAGTAATCTCAGAAAAGTAGATAGATTCTTTCAGTTTCCAAACGTCTTAAAGAGCAATGAACATAGAACACTAAACAAATTGTTGAAAATCTTTGGGTGAAAACCATAAAGTGAAGGGTTTTAAAGTGAAGGTTAGTGTAAATTGCATTTGGCATAAAATATATATAATCATATTCTAAATTATTAAACAGACCTTGATATTGATATTATTCTTGCTAGTAGCAAGAATAATAGACCTATGCATGGTCCAAATTAAGCCTTTGCTCATGAGAAAGAAATGACATTAGAATAAGTATGATAGCTTTTATCTTTGTTACAAGGACGAAAGGTAGTGTTTATGAAGAGTCGGCAAAGTTCTAGATGCCATGATGATTATTTTCACATACTTCATTTAATTATCTTACTCTTACGAGTAGTAATATTATATCTCAAATTACTGGAACATTGAGACTAAGACCTTGTGATTGGACTTTCCAAGTAGAAACTAACAGAAATGGACTATGAACACAAAAGTTCTTTGTACTATATTAAACTTTTGCTATAGCTTGGATGAAAATATACTTAAATTTTCCACAGTGCCTTATGATTAGAAAAGTTGATGCTTTACTCACTCAGGAATGGATTTTAAGGCAGAAATTCTACAAATCATAGGGAGCTAAGGTCAGCAATTAAAATTAGATTTTTGTTTATTTAAAGAAATGAGTGTTGTGAGCACAAATATTCTGTAAATGAAAGCTTTCTCCAGTATTAAAGTGATGAAAAGAAGGCTGGCTCTCTATGCAAGGAAAAGTTTTCACTAGGACCTTCTTCCTCGTCATTTATTTGGTTCAAGGTTCCAAGTCAGTTCCATGATGTATACTCTGGTGCAAGAGAAGAGTGTTGCCCTTATTGATTGTAAAGAAAATTCTATCTGTTTGACGACTATGATGCTATTTACAAAAATTATCTTACAAATATCTTCTCATAATAGCAGTTACAAAAGAAATATACTAAGGTAAAACTTTAAAGTATATTAAAAAACCCTTAGATGAATTTGATAAGACATTAAGATAGCTGATGCACTTATAAATATTTACCTATCATAAAATGTATTAAAGTATTTGAAATCTTTCTACAAAATATGACATTCTCTTCCTCATTCCTAAACCTGTTTTCTGGTAAGGACTTTGTTGTAGAAAATTGTATTACTTTAAAAAGACATCTTATTATGAAATTATAAGTAGTAAAGGCAGACTACTAGCTAATAGACATAAAGGAGAATGAAAAAAGCACATTTCATTGAGGGGGAAATTAATTGCTTATAAATTAGCCTTTGGTTCGTATCAAACTCAAATAGAAAAGTTGGTGACATATGGCCACTTCTGGTCATCTTCTAAGTTTCAGAGAAGTGGTTCCTTTTTCAGGAAGACAGTTTCAGGAAATATACTGTGAATTAATGAATACCAGAAAATCAAAAATTGAAATAGAAAATGAATGAACTACCCACAAAATTGTATTATGTCGTACTGCTTTAAATGCATAAAATAACAAGAATACCTTATAATAGTAAAAAAATCAATGTGTATCCCATTGTTCATTTTTAAAATAATAATTGACTTGAGCATGTTCAAAGTCAGTGCTAACGTTAAACATTATCTTGTCCATAACGCTAAGATGCATAGGAGTTGTATATACCAAAATAATTTTGGTTTATTTGTTTTTCTCATGTATCTGTCCTCTTAAGATTTTTATTCAAAATAAATTCCCAACAGGCAAACCAAAGCTCAAAAAGTGAAAGTTTTAATGGAAATAAAATGTGTTTTTTCGTTTTTTTGAATATTTGGTTATCCATTCTGTGAGTATAATAATGCTTTTTTCATGCTACCAATGATATCTCTTACCTAAACTAAAGATATTTTAATTTTATTTCTTCTTTTTCTTCCTCACAATTTGGTGTCCTGCTAATTACCTACAACAAAAACTTTTAAGAAACAAAAGAAAACATGCAAATATCAGTGGATGAATTTTTCTCTAACAATATTGTTTTGGTATGCGACAAGGCAAATTCACTAAAGTTTCTACTTTCATACTTAATTGAGTAGAGGATATAACGGGTAGCAAAATATTTGGGTAATTAAATAAGAACATAAAGAATACTTAAATTATAATTTTATTCCTTATTCACTTACTTTAGGAGAGTTCAGGTTTTTCTAGTCTTCATTCCATTGCATTAATTGGCATACAGCTATGACACCCAACATAAGAAAGCTTATTTACCTAACAGCTGTGTTTCCTCCAGATTGTACTGTTTTTGTATGAAAAGAAAGGGTTACATTCTTGTTCAAGTCTTTTGCCCATTGTTTAAATTTGCCTTGGCCTTTTCCTTTATTGTTTTTTAAGAGTTTTAATATTTTAATTTAATGCCCATCATTGGAATTTTATATTCTAACTATGCTCTAGCTTGACTTCCTATTATCTTAATAGCATCAATTGATGGCAATTTTTACCTTTTACAGTTATGTCTATATTCTACCTGGAATTGATTTCTACATACAGTATGATATAGGAAATAAAATTATTTTTCACCTGTGAATATGCAATTAACATTATCATTGTCATAAATCAAATGATTACATGTTAACTGTTCTGGACTTCCTATATTGTCCCTTTGGCCTATTTATGTCTTTTTGTGCCAATAGCACACTGTTATTAGTTACTGCAGTTTTATAATGCCTCATATATTGTAGTAACATTCATTCAGATTGTTCTTATTCTTCAACATTATATTGGCCAGCTTTGGATCTTCATATTTTCATATGAAAAGTTTGGAAATTAGATTTTTATATTCCACAAAAATAATACTAAGATTGGATTAAACCGAAACTAGAGCTGAATTTGGAAGAAAATGACATCTTTACAATATTTAGTTTTCCAAACCATTACAACATATAAACCTTCAGTTAATTAGGTCTTTTAGAATTTATCTTAGCAATAGTTTGTAGATTTCTGAGATGTTTGAACATCTTATATTCAACTGATTACTTGATGTTTTAAATACTGATATAAATAGTATGGCTTTACTTTATACTTTCTGGTGATTTGTTCCATATATAGAATTAAATGAAGTATAAAGTTATTTTTGTAATTTTTTGGTATATTCATCAGGATGCTAAAAATCACCCATTAATTCTAAATTTTACCTCTGATTTTGTTCTGTTTTTTCTATGTATACAATTATCCTATTCATAACAATTAACAGTTTTATTTATTATGTTTTGTTTCTTCTGGCTTTTCACTGTTGTTTTCTTTTTGCACTGAGGACCTGATATAAATGTTGACCACAAGCATAATTTTTTTTCTTCCATTTTCAGTGGAAAGCTCTCATAATTCACCATGATGTATAATGTTTGCTTATAGAAATTTCTAAATACGGTTAATTAAATTAAATATTTTTACTTTTAGTTTCAGTTTTCAATTAAAATGATTCTTACTACATTTTTCCTTAATTGTCATGTATATGTCAATCAAGTCATGTTTATTATTTCTGTTTTTCAAATCTCCTATATTCTTGCTATTTCTTCAATCAATAATTGAGGGAGGTGTGTTAATATCTGACACTGATATTATGGAATTGTTTATTTCTTCCAGAAGTTCTTCACCTTTTACTTAATACATTTTCAAGCTAAGTCTTTGGATTCATATAGATTTAAAATGTTATTTTTCAAGTATACACGTCTTTGGTTCTATCAAATAACATTTTAGGTTTTAAAAACTACTTTGTCTGATATACAATGTTTACTTTGTTTAACATTTTCATAATGTGTTTTTCAATTCTTTTACTTTCAAATGTTTTGGATTATATTCCTTTTGTAAATAGCATATGGTGAGTTTTTAAAAAATATATACAGTCAGCCTTTGTTCTTTAATTGGACACTTGATACTTAGTCTAATATACAAGGATTTGTTATTATTTTTTATTGAAAAATTATAATTTTACCTATTTATGGAGTGCAATGTGATATTTCAATATATGCCTACAATGTGGAATTATTAAATCAAGCTAATTAACGTATTGATCACCTATCGTTTTTATAAGACATTTAAAATTTACTCCTTTTGTTATTTTGAAATATACATTATTATTTACGATAGTTACTCTGCTACACAATAAATTTCAATACCTATTTCTCCTTTCTGAAAATGGCTGCCCTTTAATCATCTTACCACTCCCTCTCTTCCAGCCCTCAAGCCTCAGGTAATCATCATTCAACCCTCTACTGCTATGAATTCAACTTTTTCAGATTCTACATATAAGCAAGATGATAAGGTTTTTGTCTTTTTTGCCTGGTTTATTTTACCTAGCATGATCGTTACCGGATTGATCTATGTTGTGAAAAATGTCAGGATTTCTCGTCTTTTAAAAGCTCCATTATTTATATATACCACATTTTAAAAGTTCATCCTTCCATTGATAGCACTTAGGTTGATTCTATGTCTTGGACATTGTGAATAATGCTGCAATGGATATGGGAGTGCAGGTATCTCTACACATGCTGATTTCAGTTCAATTGGATATGTACCCAGAAGTGGGATTACAGGATAATATAGTAGCTGTATTTTGTTTTTGGGGGAATCTCTACACCATTTTCCATACTGACTGTAGTAATTGACATGTCCACCAACAATATACAAGCATTCCTTTTCCTCTGCATGCTTGCCAACACTTCTTAACTTTCATATTTTTCATAAAAGCCATTCAAACATGTGTGAGGTGATGTCGCATTGTGGTTTTATTTTACCTTCCCCTAATGATTAGTGATGCTGAGCATTTTTTGTGTACCTGTTGGCCATTTGTATGTATTCTTTTGATAAATGTCTGTTCTAGTCCTTGCCTATCTTAATCTGCTTATTTTTTTTTCTTAAGTTATTTTAGTTCCTTATATATTTTGGATATTAACCTCTTATTAGAAGTATAGTTTACAAATATTTTCTCCCATTCTATGGATGGTCTTTTCACTTTCTTAATTGTGTTCTATGTTGTGGGGACACTTTTTAGTTTGATGCCAACACATTTGTCTAGTTTTACTCTTGTTGCCTATATGTAGGACTTTTTAGAAAGACACATCATTATACCTCTCACATTATAATCAATTTTTATATGTCAGTTTTTCTTAACTGCCTGATCATTAGTTTCCTCTTTTGTCTCATTTATACTTTGAAATGAACAATATTTTATTTCATTTTCCTTTTTTAGTTTGTTAAAGTTCTTATATTTTTATTATACCATTCATCCCAAAGTATGTATCCTTGCCTTGTTAGAATCTAATATTCTACATAGATTTTAAACCTGCATGATATTATTTTGTTTTACACAGTGAATATTTAGACTTCAAATACATTTACCCTTTAATTACTTTTCAGTCCCTCCTACCTTTCAGTTCTCTATAGGACTATTTTCCCTCAGTTGAAAGAATAGTCCTTAGCATTTCCACTGATGCAGGCATGCTGGCAATTAATCCATTCAGCTTTTGTTTTCACTGGCAGTATCTTTACCTTGTTTGTTTGTTTTGTTGTTGTTGCTGTTTTGTTTTTTTTTTGAGATGGAGTTTCACTCTTGTTGCCCAGACTGGAGTGCAATGGAACCACATCAGGTCACCGCACCCCCTGCCTCTGGGGTTCAAGCAATTCTCCTGCCTCAGCCTCCAGAGTAGCTGGGATTTTTACAAGCATGTGTCATCACGCTTGGTTAATTTTGTATTTTTAGTAGAGATGAGGTTTCTCCATGTCGGTCAGGCTGGTCTCGAACTCCTGACCTCTGATGATCTGCCTGCCTCGGCCTCCCAAAGTGCTGGGATTTTAGGCATGAGCCACTGCACCCTGCCTACCCTTTTAAATATTTTAAATTTTAGAATAACTTTATAAGTTTATAAAAATGTTTTAAAGGTAATACAGAGAGTTTCCATATATCCCTTACTCCTTACCCAGTTTCTATAATGTTAACATCTTATATTGCCTCACTATGTTTATCAAAAGTAAGAAATAAATATTGGTACATTATTATTAACTAATCTCCTGGTTTTATTTTGCTTTTGCTAGTTTTTACATCAATGTCAACAAAGAAAATAAAATATCCAATTTGTAATTAATCCCCAAAAGGGCACAAAAAGAGAAAACATGGAACAAAGGAGAGATAAGCCAATAAAAAACAATTAATGATGTGATAAACTTAAACCTATCCATGTCAATATACCATCAATGCAAATGTTAATGCATGTGTTCCCCATTGCAATGGCCTTGTGCATGTCAAAGACACTGAGAATCAAGGGATGACTTGAGATATTAATATATTTCATACACTTTATTACAGGAGGCTAGTTATTCAACATTACCAACTCTTACATTTTTTTATTTTTAAGTTATTTTTATTAAGTTAGTATGTGGAGTTTGCCTGACTACCGGAAGGAATGTGTAGGTGCCTTCCTAATGCTATGCCTGCTCTATGGAAACCCTTTCTTCTGATAACAATTATTATCTTTACTTTTTAAAAAATTATATTTTAGAAAATCACTCAGAGTACTAGTTTTAATTCTAGTGAAATTAGAATTTAATCATGAACTGAGAATGCACAGTTCTCAGCTGTGACCCTCAGCCATCTAAAAACAAAAATTCACCTATACTAAAAGATTAGTCATTGAGGAAACTGGACAACCAATATTCAGCACAATGTATTCAGCACTCTTCATGTTATTTCATTAAATCTTTGCAATGTCACGAAGAAGAACTTATTATTTATATTTTATACATAAAAAAATTAAAATAAATGCTAATAATTTGTGTGAAGCCACAGAGTAAGTACAAAGATGAAATTCACATCTTTTGTCTGATTATAAAGCCTATGTCCTTTATATTACAAGTGCTTGACAAGGTGAAATTCATAACTATTATTGGAAGATACTGAGTAGAAAAAGGAAATAGAGGATGCCCTTATTATAATTTTTTTTGGTCTTATTGAATATCTCAGTTACTTTTCTTAAGTTTCTGAAGATAAGTTAGAGATAATGACCTTTCATTCTGCCTATAATAGTATGATCTTTCACCTTATTTTTGTTTCATTTTTAATTCTTTTACCTAAGGGTACTGAGAAATGTACAATACAGTGAAAAATACAGACCAGCTTTAATTTATACATTGCTATCTTTCTAGAAATAAAACTAGACTAGAAATCATCCATTTTAACCTAGGAGAACACACACACACACACACACACCACTTAACTATTATAGAATAGTAATGCCTCTGTCAATAAAACTTTATTAAAAAGTTTGTAGTACCTGATTATAAATCATTTTCTAGTCTGAAAAATTACATATTGTGTTAATTCTCAGATGTGGGCTTGTAATCTTTTTTTATTTTTGAGAGTATATTTACGACTCAGATATCATCTTTAGAAGTAAATAGAGTGCAAGAATTTTTCTTTTTTTGAATCAAGTAAATAATCTATAAATACTGTATGCTATTTTAACTTATTTAGTAACTTAATTTAGCAACTTCATGCAAATAGAAGTATTATGCTTTAGACTAGGCTGTTCAACTCAGTTTAATCAAGCATATATTTCTGGAAACCTTGTTTTTAAAAAGGCATTCTTATAGTCTAAGGAAAAATGATATTAGTTATCAACAATTAATGATTATGTAATTGGTAAAGTACCATTGGTATTTTTTCATATTAGAGATGATACAGTTGTAACCAATCATAGAACTATCTCTGGAAAAAATTTTTTACACCCTGGTTTTATATAGAAATATGTAACCTAATGAAAATTTAATTACATTAATCAAGAAATATTGCTGTCAAGTCTATCCTCACAGCAACTTCACCAACACTCATCTTTTAACTCTGAAGTTAAATTACATCAAAAACAAATTGCAATCAGAATGACACTTGGCAAGCTTGAAATCAGAGGAAGAAATAAATTGATAATGAGACATTTAATGACTTTGGAATCTGATAACCTAAAATTCAACTGATTTCATTTTATAATCACCATAACTGAATCAGTAAAGCTAATAAAAATTGTTATATGTAATAGTAAGAATTGTTTGTGATTCAAAATATACATTAAATGTGTGTGTGTATATGTGTGTGTATATATATGTATACTCACATATCTATGATGGTTTTAATATTCTTAGTATGTTTCATCTTTGAGGTCTTAAACACATATTTAGGGATGATAAAGCACAAGAGTCATCAATGATTATAATTTATCACGATATGTATGAGGGAAAATCAAACATCAACAAAATGTATTCAATTGGACATTTAAAACAGTTTCTAGAAAGACCCTTGTACTGCTTCCAATCAAATAGAGTCTCCTTAACTTTTTATCATTTTATTATAATACCTAAAAAAAAGGTGACTATTTAATATTTTAGAAATATATAGGGCGTAATATGTTTAAACGTAGTAGAAAGAAAATTCTACAAGGTAGCAACATTAGTTGTAGTGCCCATCCTATACTCTTAGTGCTTAGAATCTTGCCTGGCACAGCAGTGCTGCTTAATAAATGTTTATAGAATTCTGATAATAAATAAAAGTACTTCTGAAGCACTTTGCCAGAAGTTAAAACTTACCATAAAGACCTTCACACTGAAATAGCATTTTAGACATTTATTTTATGCAAATTGATTACACACCTGCTAGATGTATGATGTTATGTTGGACAGTGTCAAGAATATAACCATTAAGAAGGTATGAAAGTATGTAGGTAATAAATGATGATTTTATTTATTTTTAAAATAAATTGATTTCATTTCATGGTTCTAAAATATTATAAAATAATATATGCTGGCTTATAAATTTGATGCTATGAAGATAAAATGTAAATAAGACATTTTAGCCCCAAATTAAGCTGAAATCACTGTCAATATTTTGATGCACTCATTAATATTCAATGCATCTATGTGTAATTATACATTATGAAGAAGTGAGCTTTAAAAAAATGCTTTGCCTTGTTTTGTCTAACAGTGTTTTCTTTTGTTTTAACAACTTGACATTGTATCTTAGGCATTTTCTCTTGTCATCAAAAGTTTTGGATGCAAATAATTTTAAAAAGTGTATAGAACTAAGTCATATTTATTGAATCCCATTTATTCATTAAATAAATATTAATTGAGAACTTACAAGATACCACATACTATTTTATGTATGCAAAAAAAAAAAGATCCTGCTAAAGTTTACATTCTACTGAAAATTCACAGACAACAACAAAAGATGCCAAAGCACGTACCTATGTGTTGAGCGGCAGTGCAATGGTGCAGGATATGCAGGGCAAGAGGACAAGGAATAATTGGGGCAAGGGCTGCGTTATACACAGTGGTCAGGGAAGACTTCTCTCTGAGGGTGACATTGATGAGAGAACTGAAGACGTGAAGGAGCCACGCAGGGGAGGATATGAAGGAAATGCCTGTTAGACAGAAGAGTTATTGCAAATGCTGAGGCAGAACCTTGCTTGAAATATTTGAAGGATGACAAAAGAATAAGGCGGGAGCGGAAGAAAGAAACCCATAACAAGAGAAAGTGGCCAGGTGATGAAGGGCTCTCAAGGCTGGGTTGGATTTTGACTTTTATCATTAGTGATTTGCCAGTCATGTAAAGTGATGTGGCTTGGCTTGCTTTATGAAATGACGGCTTTGGCTGCCCTGTGGAGGATAGATCATAGAGAGTCCAGAGTGACCACAAGAAGAACATCCAGAAAAGTATGGCCTGAGTAAGCAATTACAGCGGCTTGAACAACTGTGACTGAGGAATAGTCAAATTCTGCTTATTATCTTTTGTAGAGCTAAAGCGTTTTATGACTGACCACTATGGGGTGATGGGGTGTCCATGAAAGAGAGAAATCAAGCATGATGCCAAATATTTTATTTGAGCAAATGAAAACTAGAGAGTTACCTTGATAAGAGGAACAGGTTGGAAATCAGCAGCTTGGTTTTGAACGTGTTAAATTTTAGATGAGTACTTGAGATTCAAGTCAAAATGTCAAGAATTTGAGAATTTGGATCTGAGTGAAGTAATCCCGGCCAAATACAAAACTTTGGGATTTAACGGTTAATGGATGGTGTTTTAATACTGGAGGGGATCCAAGGGACTGTATGATGAGAGAGAGAATAGTCAATGTCCACACTCTGAGCAAATTCCACAGGTAGAGTGTAGGAACCCAAGGAGGATGCAGAGTAGAGAACAAAAATAAGAGGCTGGAAAATGTGGAGACATGAAGAAAAAGAGGTACACCAAAAGAAGAAAATAAGGGTGTTTAAAGAAGAATGAGGCAATCAAGAGTTTCAGATGCAGCTGTCAGATCAGCTAATAGGAGAGCTAAGGAATAACCCTGAAGTGACAAAGGGCACAGTGACTGTGAGAAGGGTTTTGGTAGAGTGGCAGGGTGAATGTCTGATTGGGGTGTGTTTAAGATAGAGTGAGGCGAGAGAAAGTAGGGAAAGAAAATACAGCCTAAAATTTGGGAAGCTTTTCTGAAAATGGGGGTTGGACAGATTGGGCATTACCTGAAGAGAAATGCAATTTTATCAGAAGGGCTTGTTTAAAGACAGGCAATATGATTTTGTGTTTGCGTGATAATATAAATTATCCAGGAAAGAGAATGCTATTGATGGTGAAAAGGAGAGAAGCAAAGGCAAGTATGAGTTTCTGGAATAAACAGCAGGTATATGATCTTGTGTGTAGCATTGGGGTTGGTTCTACAGGAGAATGTGGAAATTTAAATTCATTGTAACTGAAGAAAATGCTGAAGGTACATGTGTTATGCTAAAGTTTATGTTAAAAGCACCAGGAAATTTCTTGTTTATTTTATTTACCCAATATAATAAGATATAAGCCCATCAACTGCAATTGAAAGAAAAAAAAAAGAAAATTTGGAGGTATGAGGAAAAGTAGATTATGTGAAATAATCATTTAGGAGAGTGAGAGAGTAAATAGTAGTATTGGCAGGTAGCACTAAGAGATTAATTTTTTTCTTCAACTTTCATTTTAAGTTCTGGGGTACATGTGCAGGATGTGCAGGTTTATTACACAGGTAAATGTATACCATGTTTGCTTGCTGCACAGATCGACCATCACCTAGGTATTAAGTCCAGCATCCAATAGCTATTCTTCCTGATGCTTTCCCTCCTTTTCCTCTGACAAGCTCCGGTATGTGTTGTCCCCCCTAATATGTCCATGAGTTCTCATCATTCAGCTACCACTTTTAAGTGAGAACATGCGGTGTTTGGTTTTCTCTTCCTGTGTTAGTTTGCTGAGAATAAGGGCTTCCAGCTCCAACCGTGTCCCTGCAAAGGACATGAACTCATCCCTTTTTATGGCTGCATGATATTCCATGGTATATAAGCACCATATTTTCTTTATCCAGTCTATTATTGATGGCCATTTGGGTTGGTTCCATATCTTTGCTATTGTGAACAGGGCTTCAATGAACATATGTGTGCATGTATCTTTATAACCGAATGATTTATATTACTTTGGGCATATACCCAGTAATGGGAGAGCTGGGTCAAGTGGTATTTCTGCTTCTAGATCTTTGAGGAATCGCCACACTGTCTTCTACAATGGTTGAACTAATTTTACATTCCCACCAACAGTGTAAAAGCATTCCTTTTTCTCCACATCATCATCAGCAACTGTTGTTTCTTGACTTATTAGTAATAGCCATTCTGAATTGCATGAGATGGTATCTCATTATGGTTTTGATTTTCATGTCTCTAATAATCAGTGATGTTGAGGTTTCTTTCACGATTATTGGCCGCATAAACATCTTCTTTTGAAAAGTGGCTGTTCATATCCTTTGCTCACTTTTTCGTGGAGTTGTTTGCTTTTCTCTTGTAAATTTAATTTCCTTGTAGACCCTGGATATTAGACCTTTCTCAGATGGATAGACTGTAAAAATTTTCTCCCATTCTGTAGGTTGTCTATTCACTCTGATGACAGTTTCTTTTGCTGTGCAGAAGTTCATTAGTTTAATTATATCTCATTTGTCAATTTTGCCTTTTGTTGTAATTGCTTGTTTTTTTTGTCATGAAATCTTTGCCTGCGCCAACGGTGCTTAATGGCATTGCCCTAGATTTTTCTTCTAGGGTTTTTATAGTTTGGGGTTTTACAATTAAGTCTTTAATCCAACTTGAGTTAACTTTTCTATAAGGTGTAAGGAAGGGGTCTAGTTTCAATTTTCTGCATATGGCTAGCCAGTTTTCCTAGTACCACTTATTAAATAGGGACTCTTTTCCCCACTTTTTTTTTTGTCAGTTTTGTCAAAGATCAGATGATTGTAGGTGTGTAGTTATATTTCTGAGTTCTCCATTCTGTTCCATTGGTCTATGTGTCTGTTTTTTGTACCAGTATCATGCTATTTTGGTTATTGAAGCCTTGTAGTATAGTTTGAAGTCAGGTAGTGTGATGCCTCCAGTTTTATTCATTTTGCTTAGGATTGTCTTGGCTATATGGGGTCTTTTTGGTTTCATGTTCAAGTTTAGTGTTCATGATTAAAACTGAGATGATTCAGCATGGCTTTGTGTTTTTCTCCATATTCTAAGTCACCTTCAACTACTCAAATGTCAGGCTCAGAGTAGGTAGAGATGTACATTTAACCAGGATAGAGATTGGAAGAAGAGAAAGAAAAGGAAGTAGAGAAGGTTTACAAAGAAGTAATGATAATGACAGGCTTCTAATCTAACTGGAATAAAGGAAGAAGATTAGAAAAAGCAAAAAGGCATTAGTGTACATTATTTGAAAGCAGTAAGGTGACAAAGAATTGCTGAAGTCAAGATACAATACAGAATGAATTTTAAAGATAGGTGGTGTTTGTCTGAAAGTGAGTGCTTGATGTGGAAAATTTGAAGGTTATAGCAAAGTTTTGAGGATGATAGTGATAGTGTGTGGATGAGAAACAAGATTATTGGAGATGAGAAGATCACTGACATAAACTTCAAGATATTTGAAGGATAATTTTCATTCACATTAAAAATATCTTAAATGATACTATCCAGTGGCAGTAGAATATAGTGGTAAGAACAGGCTTTGGAGCTAGAAATCTGAATTCAAATTCTGGCTTTGACAATACTACTTGTAAGATCTTAGGCAACTCATGTGAACGGTGCCTTATTTCTTTATCTAGAAAATGGACATACTATAATTAACTATCATACAGGATTCTTTTGAGAACTTAATGAGATAATATGTGTAAAGCTCCAAAATTATTCTAGAATATACTAAGCAGGTTCCAGCACATGCTAAGTATGTGGGTTATTACTATCGTGTAGTTGGAAAGACATTCAAATATGTGGCTATTATACAATAATTTTATATTTAGGTACTTTACAATTTTTCACTGTTACAAATAATTGAAATGTGAATCCTCTCACATAAATCATCTTTTGCAACACTGATTACTTTTCTTAAGGTTTCTAGCTGTTCAATTACTTTATTAGATAGCATACGTTATTTGAACCTTGAAATGTATTGCAAAATGTTTTTAAAAGTGTACATGCATTTTGATCTTTACTAGTCATGTGTGCAAACAGTTGCTATGTGAATAAAACACAAATAAACATTTGTTTCTTAAAAATTTTAGATATATGCAATATCCAAATTATACAACTGCATTTCAACATTAGATTAAAAACTGTGAAGTTTAATCACAAGTCATATAATATCTATTTTAGAGTCATAAAATGTTAGATAAGAATGTGGTTTCTAGGCTGAGTAAGGTGGTTTACATCTGGAATCCTAGCACTTTGGGAGGCCAAGTTGGAAGGATTGCTTGAGGCTCAGAGTTCAAGACCAGCCTGGGCAACATAGTGAAACCCAAAAAAAGGTAAAAAAATAACTAAAGGAATCATATATTAATAGTAATAATATGTAAATGGTAGAATTATGAATGACAGTTTCTTCTTTACACGTTTCTAAATTTGTAAAATTTTCTGACAGAAAATGTGCTACCCTATAAAAAGAAAATAAACATTGCCATTTTAAAGAGAACATATACTTCTTATCCTACAGTATAATGAAGGTAGGAAATGTAGAAGTGAGTATATACCCATACACACACAGGAACAACATAATTTTTAAATCATCAGTTCCACTAGGCAAGCATAACAATAGTGCCCTTGGGAACAAAGAAAATGGAAAGATGGTTTCATATTGAGAGTGGCTTGCCACGGGGAAATTTACCAAGGACAAGACATTTGGGTAAAAAGAGGATAAGAGGATTTTAAGAGAATAGAAAATTCATTTTGGACAAATAAAATATAGGAAATGAAGGCACACAGCCCATTAGAGAACAGGGACTTTCTGGGGAGGATAAGCAGCCAAATGTAAATGCAATGGGAATAGGTTAGACTCGAAGTGGAGACTCGAGAGCTCATGCTTTTGGATGATGAGCCTAGGAGACAATCATTTAGAATGCAGGGATTTAACGATGCCATTAACGATTGGTAACTGAATCTCAGATATACTAAATGCCATGTAAGATCCATATTTTAATCAATGGCACCATTTGTATCACACATCTGCATACACGACAAATGAAACTTGTAAAGATGCAAAAAAAGTGCTTAGCATAGTGTCTGGCACTTAGTGCTCACCAGATAATAACTGTCATTATTATTGCTTTTGCCAATAAAAGCACTAAGAAAACAAAAAAAGCTACACTGAAAAGACTAGGGATATTTGAAAAAGGGCAGACTACATTTGAATCCTCACCTAAACGCTTGCTAGCTATGTTGACATGGCAACTAATTTAACTATTCCAAATTTCCTTTTCTTAATCTGTAATGCAGAGACAATAATGGTTATTTATAATTAAAAAAAAAAATAAAGATAGAGATAATTCATATAACTAACATGGAAATCAGCAAGTACCAAATGTTTAAAGAATGGCAACTATGTTACTATTACTACTGATTCTGATTCTGCATTAGTAGAAATTCAGGTACTTTATCTTCTTCTTTGGTTCCCATGAGACCATCTCAGGCCCAACAGATACTTTGCTGCAACTGAGAAATAAATAAAAAGAGGTGTCTGGTAGACTATTTCACATATTTAAGAGAGAGTGGTTGGGAAAAAAGAGCTCAGAGTCTCTACAAGTGATTAATTTTGGTACAGGTAATACTGTTTCTGGCAGAGGAAGCCGAGTATTGAGAATTGTGACTAAGCCAGTCCCAAAGCCATTATGGAAAAGAACAAAGAAGGGTCTGTCACATCAGGAAATGATGAGAGCCAGCATCTTACTGAAGGAAAACAAGGAGACAAAGGGAAATTAACAAGACATGGGTTTTAGTGACATAAGCTTGTTTATGTTATTGTCCTTTACACAGTTCTGAAGTTTCAGTACAAACTTGTGTAACTCACAGCCATCAAGGCTATACATTTGCAGAATTCTCAGAGACCTGACTTGCTTGTTACTGGAGCAATAATAACTTACTTTCTTGAATAGATGTACATAATCTCTAACCCCAAACTGACTTTTTTTAAACGTAGAATTTGAAGAAAAAGATAACTAAGATCTATTGCTGCTCTACAATGCTGTGATTCCTTTAAATTATATCCAGTTATGTCCTAGAAATAAAAAAATTCTGATGTTGGCATTCAGAGATTGTTTTATCTTGTTTATTCTATTCCAAACCTGGCTAGCAAAAGAATTATATCTAAATTCTACCCTCATAAAAACTAATGTCACGTGACTATATGGATTAACCCTCCTAGCATCTGGTCATTCAAGTATAAATTTTTATTCTCTTAAATGAAGGGATAGTCAAAATAACTAAGTTTGTATGATACTATAGACTATGTTTTCTTTTCTCAGTAGTTATATACCCATTTCTCTTGTAATAGAATATCTTTAGGAAACCCGTAAAGATATTCAGGGTTTAGGTAACAAAATAACAAAATACTAAAACGCTAATATGATTTGAGAAAAAGCAGTCAGGATACAAAAAAAATCATAAGATTAAAAAATCATAAGATAACAGAAGGTAAAGGACATAAAGATGTAGATTTTTTTTTTTTAATTTCAAGAGATTTGGGGAAATGTGTGGATTTGGTTACACAGATAAGTACTTTAGTGGTAATTTCTGAGATTTTGGTGAACCCATCAGCAGCGCAGCATATTCTGTACCCAATGTGTAGTCTTTTTTCCCTTAGCCCCTTCCATCCTTTCCCTGAGTCCCCAAAGTCCATTATATCATGCTCATCTCTTTGCATCCTCATAGCTTAACTACCCCTTATAAGTGCGAACATGTGATATTTGGTTTTCCATTCCTTAGTTATGAATTTAATGTCAGTAAGGGATAGTTTGATAATTTTAGAAGGAGATTTGGCTTTTAAAATATCAACTGGAGAAGGAGCTTCTGCCTACTTAAAAGCAGCAGAGTTCCCCAAACCATTAAGAAAATTATTTAGGAGGAAGGATATCTACCTGAACAGGTTTTTAACAGAGATGAAGTACCTGATTTTGGGGAAAAATGGCACAAAGGACATTTTTCCTAAGGAAGAAAAGTAAACACCAGAATTTAAGGCAGAAAGAAATAGGCTAACTCCACTGTTTTGTGCAAATGCAGTTGGGCTTATGGTCAGGAATGCCCTTATCTATAAAGCTCAAGCCTTGAAGGGGCAAAATAAATACCAGCTTCTAGTCTTTTTTATTGTATTAACAGCAAGGTCTGGACAATGAAATCTATTTTTCTGGACTGGTTCCATTGACGCATTGTCCCTGAAGTCAATAAGTACCTTTTCAATAAGAGACTGCCTTTTAAAGTTATTTTGATATTGTTTGATATTGAACAATG
>CAUYLG010073787.1:0-20428 GCA_963573385.1 Cacajao melanocephalus | reverse complement strand
GGACCTCTTCAAGGAGAACTATAAACCACTGCTCAACGAAAAAAGAGAGGACACAAACAGATGGAGAAGCATTCCATGTTCATGGTTAGGAAGAATCAATTGTGAAAATGGCCATATTACCCAAGGTAATTTACAGATTCAATGCTATCCCCATCAAGCTATCAATGACCTTCTTCACAGAACTGGAAAAAACCACCTTAAACTTCATATAGAACCAAAAGAGAGACCACATAGCCAAGTCAATTCAAAGCAAAAACAACAGTTGTTGAGACTGCAGAAAGTGTTGCGCTGTGCTGCCTGCTGTAATGGTGCTCACAGCCCAATAGGGGGAGATAGATGTGTAGAAACAGAGAAAATAAAGCAGCTGCTTAATTCACAACAGACAAAACCTGGATGGCAAAAATGTCCATCAACTGGTGAATGGATACACAAAATATGGTACATTCATGCAATGGAATACTACTCATCAATTAAAAGAAAGAAGTACTGAAATATGTACAGTGGAGATGAGCTTCAAAAACATGCTCTGTGAAAGAAACCAGATATGAAGAACACAGATTGTATATGTGATTCCATTTATGTAAAATGTTCAGAGAAGGTAAATCATATGGAAACAGAAAGGAGATTAGTGCTTGCATATGGCTGGGGGTGGGAATGGGTAAGGAATATATATGAACATGAGGTTTCTTTCTTGAGTGATGGACATGTTTTAAAATTAGATCGTGAGGATAGTTGTAAAATTCTTGTGAATACAGTAAAAGTCTGAATTGTATCCTTAAATCAGGTGATTTTACATTATGCAAATTATTACTCATTAAAGTAGTTAATAAAAAAGGGGGATTGCTTTTTAAATATATGGGAGAGATGCATTTGGTTAGACTGGAGTGAGGGATATAGTTAAAGATGAAAGAATGAAGTCCCCCTGAGAAAAGTTTTGGGGGATCAATATTTGTTTTCAATGTAGAGATGACTGGAAGAGGAAATAGTATCTGCAAAAGCATGAAGGAAGATGCAGTGCAGGAAATGCTTAGAATGTCTTTGAGTGTGAGGGCTAGAAGGGCTGAAGAACAGCTGGTGTGTGATTAGCACTTGGAAGCCACTTCGTGAAGGATATTTTATGCCATGGGAAGAAGCCTGAAATTTCTCATTTTAAGGCATTTGTGCAAGCCTGTTTCTATACCTGAATGCTCTTTCCCTGTTTTTGTTTGTTTTAATGCTTGGCTCCTTCCCATCATTCAGGCAACAGCTTAAAACTAACCTTTTCCGCAATGTTTTCCCTGATCACTTTATCTCAAAAGGTTCTGCTCTCTGGTCATCATTTTTCTCCATTACAACACACTGCTTGTTCATTTATTTTTGTTTCCCTCTTTTCAGCGCCTCATAGGTAGTAAGTGAGAACTCAGTCTGTTTTACTTTTGGAATTACAACACTACGTATTGAACCTTGACTTTCTCACTTTTTAGTGTGTGACCTAGGAACACCTAACTTGACCCACTGACTTTCAGCTTTTTCTTCTGCAAAATCTGGTGGGCTTCACATTTATGTATTTTTTTAGCCATAGTGTGAAGACTTTTATAATAGATTTAAAAATGCTTTATAAATGTTAAACCTCCCTAAAAATTTATTGGATTATTATAACTATATAGTGAATAAGGTATTGTTGGAAATAGTTATTAATAATTTATTAAATTAAAAGTTAACTTACCTTGTAAATTTATTGAATTATTATAATTGGATAATAAGATAGTATTAATAAATAGTAAATAGCACATTAAGTATTTAAGATTCAGGGTATATTTTATGCACATCAATTATTTCTCTGACTTGTATCTTACTAACATCCTGAGGTATATAAAGATTTTTTGTTCCCATAAAAGTGATTCCAATGAGCTTTAGTTTAGATAGGCTAGTGTTTGCTTTTTATATTTTCTTACTTCTTGTTCCTTCATATTAAGCTTATTAAAATATATATAAAATATAAGTTAAAAGACCTAAATGATAATCCAGGAAGTTCTCTTGTGGATATAAAGCATTATTTAAAAAATATATTTATAGTTAAATAGCACTGCATAAGAAAATTATGAAACAAAGGTGACTTAGATATAGATCCTATGTGTAAGGAGTTACTATTCTAGAAAGAATGATAAGCTAAAAAATTAGAATGGAAGGTAGAAAGATAAAAGTACCATGAGACATGCAAATGAAATACAATATGCGTTTGGATGAGAAAGAAAGTATCGTCGACTAGAGTGAACAGGGAGCACTTCAGTTAAGTGTCAGAGTTTAGAGTGACACTTACATGCAGCCTAGTTTTCCACTAGGAAGAGTGACATGGGTGTGGTTAAGTAGGCATCCCAGGCAGCAGAAATAGCATACGCAAACCTGGTATGAGATTTCTGCCCAGACATATTTGTAGCCAGGTGGCTAGGAACATGGCAGATAGAAATAAAGATAAATATTGTAGGAAATAAAAAAAGAGACTAATGGATTGTTCTGTAGGGAGCCAACCAATGAATTCGGGGTACCATTTAAAATGGAGTGCCTCATTCAATTGACGAGCATGTATAGAGTGTCTAATTTATGCTCTACAGAAGCCGGATTCCACTGGTTGAGTGTACTAATTACACTGTATGAACTCTGTGGAAGTTACATAGCATGAAAAAGATACAGATGTTTTATCATCTATAAGAAGATTAGACTTTATAAAATGGAGAAAAAAGATGGGCAAACACATGTCCATAGACACAGGTGCACCACCATTTGTGCAACTTAGAGATTTTAGATTAAATTCTTGAAAGGCAATGCTACTCTCAGAGTCCCATACCCTTTTTTGTAAAGCTAACAGTTTCTTCTTTTCCTCTTCTTTTATTTTTTTAAGTATCCATGGGTCAGCATCTGGCTATCTAGCACTTTTCAATAGCAAAAATAGCCACTTTGAATATTTTGAATTCATTAATAAATAAAGAAAATTGAGGCTTCCATTTAGCCTTTATTTAAGAATAACATAGCCTTTTAAAATTGCATTAAAAATGGATTTATTTTAGCGAATGCTTTTAGGCTTTTTAACTATTACCTTTTCTACATTCAGTTCGGAAGAAATATTGGTATTTTTTTCAATTAGTGTTTTAGAGCAAATACTATGTTTTTACTTTTTACAAACATTTTTCTTCCATTGAAGTTGAAGTTTAAAATAGAATTTATGACAAAATGTGACAAAATTTTTGACATATTTTTCCCAACATCATCTTTATATATTCAAATTTAAAAAGCTCCTCTACTTTTCCACTTAAAAATAAACATGCATACGCACATACACACACACAATTTTCTTGGCTCTGGGTTATTCTCTTAACATAGTCAGATATTTGGTTGGAATTCAGCTCATTAAACATTCATTTTCTTTTTATTTTGAGACTTGTGCCTTAGGTTATATGTCTAATTGATTTTCATTAATAAAAATAAGATATACAGGGCTTCCAAAATATAGCTTCAGGAATTCATAGATGAGTGAAACACAGACCTTGGTGTACCTTGAATGTAGAATATGAACAAAATAATGGTGAGCCATGGGGCTGGAGAGGACCTGTGCTGGGGTTAGCTTATAAGGGCTTTATGTGCAAACACATAGAATATTTTACTAGAGACTAGCAAAAGCCACTGAAACAATTTTAGTAATTTAGTGATCTCATAAATTTTGAATTTTAGAAAGATCACTTTGATGCCAAGGTAAATGAGAATAGGATGGGAATAATACACGGGGTTGGAAATGGAAAGAAACTTGATACATTTAGAAATTGTATCAAGAAAGGAGAATATTTAGACATCTGTTGACATCATGCAAGTGGTATTTGATGGTATCCTGAACTGAGATAATGGTAGTGGAAAATAGGAAGTAGAGTTAACATAATTTTGTGGCTACTTAGATAGGCCAGGAGTAAAGAGTGAGTACATCTAAGATGTCTTTTAGGTTTCTGAATTTAGTGTAAATAATTATTTTTAAATAATTAGAATACAAGAAGACAGTTGATGGGGGAGAAGATGCTTGGCCCAGGAATTCCCTAACCTGGCCATAAGCCTTGAGGTTATTGTTAGTGAAGATGATAAATTTGATCTCAGATTGAAGGTTAGTTTAATGAAGATGCTCATGTCATCACTATGGTGATAGGAGCCTTCTCCAAGGGAAAGTTTGGACAGAGGAGGTCTAAGAAGGGTTCCATAGGACAGATTGGACAAAGAAGAACCCATAAGTTTTACTGGGAGAAAACAGACAAGAGAGGGCTCAAACAGGTACCACAAGGGACATTAGGTAATGGAGGGTTCAGAAGAACTCCAATAATTGAACCTTAATTTTATCTAGCTCAATCTTCTACTTTTAGGATGCATGAAAGTATCTCTACTCCAAACACCTGCCTGTCCCATAAATGTTGCCTTATGGTATCTATGGAGCCACCGGTGATTTCAAATCATTTCATATTAATCCTTTTCCTGTAGCTATCCAATTGTAAAAATTATTATTAACATCAAGTTTGCCTTTTAGGGCATAGTGCTTGTCACTGATCTGGTTTGAAGTGTGTTATCTTGTCCTCCTGCCTTCATATTTTCTCATCAGTGCATAGCCAAAAGATATTTAATGTTAAATGTTGTAGAGAAACAATATTCATGAATTTTATACAAACCATTAACCACAAACAGATTAATATATCATTGTCTCTATTCGCCTCAAATCCAATAAAGGTAATAAATATAGTTTAGAACACACCAGATTTGGGATGAGTATGGAATATTTGAATGGAGATGCTTAGTAGGCAGCTGAATATTTAGGTCTGATTGTCAGGAGAGTATAGGAAAGCATTTGAGATCATTGGTTTATGAGAAAGAATGAAAACTGTGTACTGATGTCTAGCTTGATGACTAACTGGGAATATAGAACATAAGGAAGAATGTGAAAGATATGCATATATCCATATCTGTAATAACATAAAGATATGTGTCTACAAATAGACATAACAGAAACAGAAAAGCAAGAGAGGTTAATCAAGGGGAGGAATATTAAACTTTTGGTTTTCAAGCCTACTGTGTATATTTCTGGGCTGATTTTGAAACTCATGGCTTTGGCCATTCTTATACATTGATAACCGAGTTCTGGCAGTCAGTGACATGATCCCTATGTAATTGTTATGAATTAAAAAGAAGAGGTGTAGGAAAATAAATAAAGTGACCAAATCTAAGTCATATAAGTAAGATTATGATATCTTTTTTTTCTTATCATTGTCACTGTCCATCTCCTACTCAATATGTCTAGGTTATAAATTACTTAGCCTTAACAGAATTATTAGTAATTAAGGCTAAATAACTTAAAAGACTCCAAGAAGCATTTCTAATTTGATATTCAACGAACTTAGCAAACATCAAGCATCTATTATTTGTTAAATACTGCTAAACCCTAGCTGTAGAGTGCTGTATAAGCCAGATATATTTCTACTGTCACAGATTTTTAAGAAAGTAGAAAATATAGACATTGAACAAAGAATTCCAATCATGATGAAAATTGTGAAAGGGGAAATATAAGGTATATAGCACTCATATCCTGAGAATCTAATATGGATGTTAGGATTTCTTGCACTATCATCATTTTTTAAAGACATATTCTCAGTAAGAGTTAGCCAAATCACAATGGAAAGAATGATAGCTTGGGGTCAGAGTTCAAAATACTAAACATTAGAGAAAAAAAGGAGAGACTGAGAAAAAGTCGGAGAAACTGAGGATTGAGAAACAGTACTAGGAGCTGGGGGGGGGTCCTCCTAAGATGTGTTTAGTGTTTTGGGCTTTAAGAACTATGAAAACTTGCTGCAGAGCTTTAAGCTTTGTAAGCAATTGACCAAAACAACACCAAAAATGATACCTTGGTTGTAATGTGGAAAACTGATTGGAAGAGGCTTTCTAAAGACATGATTGTTGTTAAGGGGATGCTTAAGGAATCCAGATGTGATTTCATGGTGAGCTTCATTATGTTTTGGAGAATGTAGATGAAGAGAAGTTAAATAGATGAAAAAGATACCTTGAAAAAAATAATTAGCAGGATACTATTACTGATTGTATGTGAATTCCTTGAGTGTTTTGTTCATTAATATTTTCTTACTTTGTCTCATACTTTTAATGCTGACCAAAGAGAGATTTCCAACATGACTGGAAAGATGGACGTATACTTCTTCCAATTTTAAGAATTCCTACTCTCATATTTTGGATATGTAGTGATAATCTTGATTTATCAGAATATCACCATAGGTAGTGTGAAATCCAAAAGTAGATCTCCATTTAGACACCCAGGCATTTCTCAGGTTATATGTAACCTGATGTTTCAGTGCCTAAACCTAACAAGTATCTTAACACATGTATAATTTAATTTCAACGAACACCAGATTAGACCAGATTAGAACACTGCTGATAAAGACATAACTGAGACTGGATAATTTATAAAGAAAAAGGAGTCTAATAGACTCACAGTTCCATGTAGCTGAAGAGGACTCCCAATTATGGTGAAAGACAAAAGGCACATCTTACATGGATGCAGACGAGAGAAAACGAGAGGTAAACACACAGGGAAACCGCTTATAAAATCATCAGATCTCGTGAGACTTATTCACTACCACGAGAACAGTCTGGGTGAAACCACCTCCTATGATTCAATTATCTCCCATTGAGTCCCTCCCATAACACATGGGAATTATGGGAGCTACAATTCAAGATGAGATTTGGGTGCGAACACAGCCAAACCATATCAGAGCAGAAGCAATCAGCCTTACCCCAGTGTTGAAGAAACAATACAAAACTGGCATTTGAGGGACGCCAAGTTAATGATATTTTCTCTAGGAAAAATGGCATTATACAAAGAAGGAGGAGTACAACTCAAACATGACAAATACCTATTATAGCTAAGTGATCTTTCATTTTGTTCTTTATGAATATATTTTATATTATATACTGTCCAGATATTAACATGAAAGATCCATAACCTGTGTGTACCAATGATGCATGGAAACTATTAAGGTTTCTCGTGAGTGCAAGAAATATCATCAGCATCTTTCACTGTGAAAAATTGCATTTCCGTGCTCAGAAGTGTTAGGCGTTAGAGTAGATATGTTTGGCATGCTTTTGAATGAGTTAGAGTATCAGATCAAGTTCAGCGAGTAGTATCCTTTTGTCCACTCTGAATTCTGTGGGATTATACAGAAACATTTAGATTTTCTTTTTATATTTGCTCTACAGTTCATTGACTTTTTATACAGTAGAATGAGCTGTTTAGAATGTCAGTGGTCTTGAGGCTATACCTGAGAAGTTATCTGCATATTAATATGAGTTTCTTTTCAGGAAAACAATAACCTTGACCTTCTGAATCATACCTATCGGGGAAGGCTATGGATTGTGAATTGCTAACCTATTCATATTAATAAGCTGTGTGCAGACAAAACCGTATTCATTTGCATAAGCTTCTTCTCTCTGTAGCCCATGAAATTAACATTGTTTAATGGCTGGAAATAAGATCACTTTTAGCTGTACCAGTCATATTCTCATCTCAAAAGGGAAAGATAAATGGGTCTTGATTCAGTAAGCAGAAAGTTATTTTAAATTTCAAGTACTTTTGTTTGGCAACCAGTGTGAGCTCAAGTGATAAAAGCAGTGTCATCTCTAGATGAGTGAAGGATTCTAATTAAAATCATAGAATATAAGCCCTTTCCTACCCATCGTCTTTGACCACCATCTCATCCAATAATTTTTTAACCCAACACTTACCTATGTAATAAATATTGCAGTTGCTCCTAGGACCTCCCCTCAAAGGCCTCACAGTCTATATTGGGAAGGGAATGATGAACTTTGTTCTAGGAGCTTTGGGAAAAGTTTCACAGAGAAGGTGACATTTGCACTGGGCTTTGAAAATGTGTAGGAGTTCTCGGGTTTAGGATAGAACAATTCAGGTAGAAGAATGAATGTATTATGAAAGGAACTTAGTGTTTTGAAGAAAGAGCAAGATGTGTGATGCAGTGGTGGCTATATAACTTGCAAAGCTCAGTGAAAAAATAAAAATGCCAGTATGTTTGTTTTAAAAATGCAGGAAAAATTCTATTAAAACTTTATATTTTTTCATGTTTCATGTGATCTTACGTTGATATCTGCTCATCTGGAGTATCAGTCCAATTTTTTGAATGTTTTCTTAGTGAAATACTTTTTCCTACAGATGTATCTATAGTGTTGGTTAATCTCTTTTTATTTGCTATTTAGCATCTTCCTATGTAAAAAAACCTAAACATTCAAATTATTATTTTAAAATTTCCCATTCGTCTTTATACTGTGCCATGCAGGTCTTAAATGCAAATATAAGAGCATTTAACTGATAGGCCAAAATTATAGTTATTTCATGGAAAATACATACATATGTATTTTATTCTTATTATAAGAGTGGAAATTCTATACAAAACTAATGCAACTGTTTCTATTTCACATACTGATATGTGCATGTTATATCATCACTCTCCCCTTTCAGCTTACTGATGAGTAGAAAGGACTGAAAGGAAAAAGAACTATAGGTTGGCTTATCATTCCCTTCCTTCTATGTCATCATGTTCAATAAGTAGCTACTTAATATAGGGAAGGAACATGAATTAAAAAGATAGGATAAGATTACTTGATAATCGGTGTTTTTTAGAATGACATTGCCATCTTTCTGCATTCAGTAAAAGTTCTTGCTAAAACAAAAAGTGTGGGCTCTCAAGTCTGTTAAAGAAACTACATTCTTTTTTTTTTCTTGTGGATGTTGTTTTATTAGAACATTTTACTAATAGTAATCCAAAACATTTGCTTCCTATATACGTAAAAAAAATTAGAAAAAACCAAATGTGATGGTAGTGAAATGGGAAAAGTTCCTTTCTCCCCCTTGAAGGGCATTCAGTGGAGTGTGGCTCACTTTTTTTGTTGTTGTTAGATATTTTTTAAAATTGTACTTTAAATTCTGAGATACATGTGCAGATCTTGCAGGATTTTTACATGATACACATATGCCATGGTGGTTTGCTGTCTCCATTTCACCATCACCTACATCAGGCATTTCTCCCTGTTATCCCTCCCCAACTTCTCCACCGCCCCCCTCACTGTCCCTCCCCTAAACCCCCCACCCTCCCAACAGACAAAAGTGTGTGACATTCCCCTCTCGGTGCCCATGTATTCTCATTGTTCAACACCCATCTAAGAGTGAGAACATTCAGTGTTTGGTTTTCTGTTCTTGTGTCAATTTGCTGAGAATGATGGTTTCCAGATTAATCCATGTCCCTACAAAGGACACAAACTCATCCTTTTTTATGGCTGCATAGAATTCCATGGTGTGTATGTGCCACATTTTCTTTGTCCGGTCTATCATTGATGGGCATTTGGGTTGGTTCCAGGTCTTTGCAATTGTAAACAGTGGCACAATGAACATACATGTTCATGTGTCTTTATAATAGAATGCTTTTGATTCCTTTGGGTATGTACCTAGTAATGTGATTGCTGGGTCAAATGGAATTTCTATTTCTAGATCCTTGAGGAATCACCATACTGTCTTCCACAATGGTTGAACTAATTTACACTCCCACCAACAGTGTAAGAGTGTTCATGTTTCTCCACATCCTCTCCAGCATCTGTTTTCTCCAGATTTTTTAATGATCGCCATTCTAATTGGCATGAGATGGTATCTCAATGTGGTTTTGATTTGCATTTCTCTAATGACCAATGATGATGAGCATTTTTTCATATGTTTGTTGGCCACATGAATGTTTTCCCTTGAAAAGTGCTGTTCATATCTTTCACCCACTTTTGAATAGGTTTGTTTGTTTTTTTTTCCTGTAAATCTGTTTAAGTTATTTGTAGATTCTGGATATTAACCCTTTGTCAGATGGGTACATTGCAAAAATTTTTCCCATTGTGTTGGTTGCCAGTTCACTCTGATGATTGTTTCTTTTGCTGTGCAGAAACTCTTAAGTTTAGGTAGATCCCATTTGTCTATTTTGGCTTTTGTTACCATTACTTTTGGTGTTTTAGTCATGAAGTCTTTGCATATGCCTATGTCCTGAATGGCTTTTGTCTAGGTTTTCTTCTAAGGTTTTTATGGTGTTAGGTCTTATGTTTAAATTTTTAATCTATCTGGAATTAATTTTAGTGTAAGGTGTAAGGAAGGGGTCTAGTTTCTGCTTTCTGCACATGGCTAGCCCGTTTTCCCAACATCATTTGTTAAACAGAGAATCTTTTCCCCATTGCTTGTTTTTGTCAGCTTTGTCAAAGACGAGATGGTTTTAGATATGTGACATTACTTCCAAGGCCTCTGTTCTGTTCCATTGGTCAATATCTCTGTTTTTGTACCAGTACCATGCTGTTTTAATTACTGCAGCCTTGTAGTATAGTTTGAAGTCAGGTAGCATAATGCTTCCAGCTTTCTTCTTTTTGTATAGGATTGTTTTGGCTATGTGGGCTCTCTTTTGGTTCCATATGAAGTTTAAAGTGTTTTTTTCCAGTTCTGTGAAGACATTCAATGGTAGCTTGATGGGGATAGCATTGAATCTATAAATTACTTTGGGCAGTACGGCCATTTTCATGATACTGATTCTTCCTAACCATGATCATGGAATGTTTTTCCATCTGTTTGTGTCCTCTCTTATTTCGTTGAGCGGTGGTTTATAGTTCTCCTTGAAGAGGTCCTTCACATCCTTTGTTGGTTGTATTCCTAAGTATTTAAATTTTTTGTAGCAATTGTGAATGAGAGTTCACTCATGATTTGGCTCTCTGTTTGTCTTTTATTGGTGTACAGGAATGCTTGTGATTTCTGCACATTGATTTTGTTTCCTGACACTTTGCTGAACTTGCTTATTGGCTTAAGGAGATTTTGTGCTGAGACACTGGAATCTTCTAAATATACAATCATATCATCTGCAAATAGAGAAAATTTGACTTCCTCTTGTCCTAATTGAATACCCTTTATTTCTTTTTCTTGCCTAATTGCTCTGACCAGAACTTCCAATACTATATTGAATAGGAGTGGTTAGAGAAGGCATCCTTGTGTAGTGCCAGTTTTCAAAGGGAATGCTTCGTTTTTGCCCATTCAGTATGATATTGGCTGTGGGTTTGTCATAAACAGCTTTTATTATTTTGAGATATGTTCCAACAATACCTAGTTTATTGAGAGTTTTTAGCATAAAGGGCTGCTGATTTTGTCGAAGGCCTTCTCTATCTATTGAGATAATCATGTAGTTTCTGTCTTTGGTTCTGTTTATGTGATGGATTATGTTTATAGATTTGGGTATGTTGAACCAGCCTTGCATCCCTGGGATGAAGCCTACTTAATCATGGTGGATAAGCTTTTTGATGTGCTGTTGCATTAGTTTTGCCAGCATTTTATTGAAGATTTTTTAAATCAATGTTCATCATGGATATTAGCCTGAAGTTTTCTTTTTCAGTTGTGTCTCTGCAAGGTTTTGTTATCAGGATGATGTTGGCCTCATAAAATGAGTTAGGGTGCTTTCCCTCTTTTTGTATTGTTTGGAATAGTTTCAGAAGGAATGGTAACAGCTCCTCTTTATACATCTGGCAGAATTTGGCTGTAAAGCCATCTGGACCTGGACTTCTTTTGATTGGTAGGCTATTAGTTGCTGCCTCAGGTTCAGACCTTGTTGTCGGTCTATTAAGGAATTCAACTTCTTCCTAGTATAGTCTTGGGAGGTGTAAGTGTCCAGGAATTTATCCATTTCTTCCAGGTTTACTGGTTTATGTGCATAGAGTTGTTTGTAGTAATCTCTGATGGTAGCTTGTATTTCTGTGGAATTGGTGGTGATATGTCCTTTATCATGTTTTATTGCATCTATTTGATTCTTCTCTCTTTTCCTTTTTTTTTTTACTCTGGCTAGGGGTCTATTTTATTGGTCTTTTCAAAAAACCAGCTCCTAGATTTATTGATTTTTTGAAGGGTTTTTTGTGTCTCTATCTCCTTCAGTTCTGCTCTGATCTTAGTTATTTCTTGTCTTTTGCTAGCTTTTGAATGTTTGATCTTGTTCTTCTAGCTCTTTCAATTTTGATGATAGGGTGTCAATTTTAGATCTTTCCTTGCTTCTTTTGTGGGCATTTGTTGCTATAAGTTTCCCTCTAGACACTGATTTAAATGTGTTCCAGAGATTCTGGTATGTTGTGTCTTTGATCTCATTTGTTTCAAAGAACATCTTTATTTCTGCCTCCATTTCATTGTTTATCCAGTCAACATTCAAGAGCCAGTTGTTCAGTTTCCATGAAGTTGTGTGGTTCTGAGTTAGTTTCTTAATCCTGAGTTCTAATTTGATTGCACTGTGGTTTGAGATACTGCTATGATTTACATTCTTTTGCATTTGCTGAGGAGTGATTTTCTTCCAATTATGTGGTCAATTTTAGAGTAAGTGAGATGTGGTGCTGAGAAGAATGTATATTCTGTGGATTTGGGGTAGAGAGTTCTGTAGATGTCTATTATGTCCCCTTGGTCCAGATCTGTGTTCAAGTCTTGGATATCTCCATTGATTTTCGGTCTTGTTGATCTGTAAAATATTGACAGTGGAGCGTTAAAATCTCTCACTATTATTATGTGTGAGTCTAAGTCTCTTTGTAGGTCATTAAGAACTTGCTTTATGTATCTGGGTGCTCCTGTATTAGGTGCATATATATTTAGGATAGTTAGCTCTTCTTGTTGCATTGATCTTTTTACCATTATGCAATGCCCTTCTTTGTCTCTTTTGACCTTTATTAGTTTAAAGTCCATTTTATCAGAGACTAGGATTGCAACCCCTGCTTTTTTTTTTTGCTCTCCATTTGCTAGGTAAAACATCTTCCATCCCTTTATTTTGTGTCTATGTGTGTCTGCATGTGAAGTCTGCATGCAGGTCTCCTGAATACAGCACACCAATGGGTCTTGACATTTTATCCAGTTTGCCAGTCTGTGCCTTTTGATTGGGGAATTTAGGTCATTTACATTTAATGTTAATATTGTTATGTGTGAATTTGATCCTGCCATTTTGTTACTGGCTGGTTGATTTTCCTGTTAGTTGATGCAGTTTCTTCCTTCTGTCATTGGTCTTTACCATTTGGCACGTTTTTGTAGTGGCTCATACTGGTTGTTCCTTTCCATGTTTAGTGTTTCCTTCAGGAGCCCTTGTAAGGCAGTTCTGGTGGTGACTAAATCTCTCAGTAATTGCTTATTTGTAAAGGATTTTATTTCTCCTTCACTTGTGAGGATTAGTTTGGATATGAAATTCTGGGTTGAAAGTTCTTTTCTTTATGGATGTTAAATATTGGCCTTCACTCTCTTCTGGCTTATAGGGTTTCTGCTGAGAGATCCGCTGTGAGTCTGATGGGCTTCCCTTTGTGGGTAACCCAACCTTTCTCTCTGGCTGCCCTTCATTCTTTTTTTTTTTTTTCATTTCAACCCTGGTAAATCTGATGGTTATGTGCCTTGGGGTTGCCCTTCTTGAGGAATATCTTTGTGGTGTTCTCTGTATTTCCTGGATTTGAATGTTGGCCTGCCTCTCTAGGTTGGGGAAGTTCTCTTGGATAATATCCCAAAGCGTGTTTTCCAGCTTGGCTGTCACATTCAGGTACACCAATAGATTAGGTCTTTTCACATAATCCCATATTTCTTGGAGGCTTTGTTCATTTCTTGTCACTCTTTTTTCTCTAATCTTGCCTTCTTGTTTTATTTCATTTAGTTGGTCTTCAATCTCTGATATCATTTCTTCTGCTTGATCAATTCAAGCAGAAGAAACTTGTGTGTGCTTTGCAAAGTTCTTATTGAAACTTGTGTATGCTTCACAAAGTTCTTGTGCTGTGATTTTCAGCTCCATCAAGTCTTTTATGTTCTTTTCTAAGCTGATTATTCTAGTTAACATTTCGTCTAACCTTTTTTCAAGGTTTTAGTTTCTTTGCATTGGGTTAGAACTGCTCCTTTAGCTAAGATAAGTTTGTTATTACCCACCTTCCGAAGACTGCTTCTGTCATTTCATTAATCTCATTCTCTATTCTGTTTTGTTCCCTTGCTGGTGAGGAGTTGCGATCCCTTGGAGGAGGAGAGGTGTTCTGGTCTTTAGTGATTTCATACTTTTTGTGCTGGTTTCTTCTCATCTTTGTGGATTTATCTACCTTTGATCTTTGAAGTTGGTGATTTCAGATAGGGTCTCTGAGTGGATGTCCTTTCTGTTGATGTTGAAGGTATTTCTTTTTGTTTTTTAGTTTTCTTTCTAACAGTCAGGTCCCCCTGCTGTAGGACTGCTGGAGGTCTGCTCCAGACCTTGCTTGCCTGGGAATCACCCATGAGGGTTACAGAACGCAAGGATTGCTACCTGTTCTTTCCTCTGGTAGCTTCATCCCAGAAGGGTACCCGCCAGGTGTCAGCCATAGCTCTCCTGTATGAGGCATCTTTTTGATTGTACATGGGTCATGGAGCTGCTTGAGGAGGCAGTCTGTCCCTTGACTGCCTGCAGAGGTACTGCTGGGCTGCCACAGACTCAGTCCAGCTGCTTTGTGAGCTTCCTCTGGCTCTTGTTTACACAGGTAGGTTTAGACCTGCCTCAGCAATGGCAGATGCCCTTCCCCACACTGAGCTCGATTGTCCCGGGTCAATCTCAAACTAATGTGCTGGCTATGAAACACTCAAATGAGAGGGCTTCAGTTTGCTGATCTTTGTGGGGGTGAGACCTGTCCAGCCATATCGCCTGTCTCCCTGCTTTCAGTTCCCCCTCTTTTTGGAGAGCAGGTAGCTCCATCCTGCAGAGATTCTTGGTGCTAGTCAAAATGTCTGCCTAGGTCTGTGCCAACAACCCGCAGCACTGGCCAGAGCTGCCACTCAGATCTCTGCTGGTAACTTGCGGTGCTTTTCAGCCTGGTGGGGGTCTCCTGTTCTGATGGTTGCAGAGACCATGGGAGAAGCTCAGTAACTGAAGTGGAGTGCTGGGGGTCGGGGGAAGTCCCTGATCCTCTAGTCCATTGCACTTCCTGGGTGAAACAGTGCCCCGCCCTGCCTTGGTTTGCCCTCCTTTGGCTACACCCACTGTCCAACCAGTCCCTTTGAAATGAACCTGGTTGGAAATGCAGAGATCACTTGCCTTCTGCATCTCTCTTGCTGGAAGCTGCACTCTGGAGCTGTTCCTATTCAGCTATCAACTGCCCAAGAAACCACTTTCTTAGCTTTATATGTCACAAACGTATTGTACTTGCTTAGAGTCCTGCTGAACTCTCGTACATTGTGGGTCCATGAAATTCTGTGTCCATGGGGCATCACAAACATTTGCACAGTCAGCAGCAATGAACTGCAGATATTATAGTGTGCCTATCTCCTCTGCTCATGCATGTGCTCCATCATTCCACTAGACTTCATTTACAAAACATTAATTCAAAGACAGAATTATTAAGAATTCTAAGACAGAAATAGTATAGCTTTAAACCAAGTAACAGGTGCTTTTGAAGACATAATCGTGAGCAGCCATCTAGATTGAACAGTCATGAAACCAGTCATAGTGTGATCACTGTAGTATGCATGAAGTAGAAATTTAGAATCTACAATGAAGATAGATCAAGCCCAAATTGTAAATGACCATATATAACAAGGTATGGACTTTGGAATTGATACTGTTTGATATAAGGAAGCAAAATTTTTATTTTTACATATGGAAATAATTAGGTTTTACAAAGCAAACTTTGTAAAAACATGTTTAGGTTTTACAAAAATAACTTTGGAGGCAATGTGGTAATGAATTGGAATGGTAGCAGAGATAGTTGCGAAATGACCAATGCTAGTGACCAGAAGACTGGGAGGTGGAAATGCAAATTTTATAAGAGTGGAAAAGAAAAATTTCTGAGAGGAAAAGAATCCTTAATATTTGGTGCCTGAATTTAGGGAATAAAGTAGAGGGAGAAGTATATGAATAAAACTGGTTTTTGAAGTAAGCTTAGCAAGTAATTTTCAGCCTGCATATCACACCCTGCAACTCCAAGTCTCCTAAATTATAAACAATAAATGTTTAGTATTGTGTGTATTTTATACCTTTAAAATTCTTTAAAAAATTGCTGACAAGTGCTTAGATTACATGGTAGAATTTACTTTTTGAGAACTCCCTGTGCTTTGGCCAGGGAGTGTAACTGAGCTCATTGAAGCTTTTTAAAATAGGTAAATCAAGAATGCCATTGTTACTCTGAGCTCAAGAATAGGTGATACATATTTTGAACACCAAGGGCAATGACCTCTTCATATTCTAAAAGCCAACAAATATGCTAGACAGGCAAAGCAACAATTAAAATCCTGTGGTTTCATGTAGTTCACTGATAATGTGGGTCTCTCTCAAGGCATATCAAATAAAAAATAATTTCATGTCTTGAACCAATTACTGAGAATAAGAAACATTCCAGCTGCCAGGATTAGCTCTCTTCTAGCTGGAGGTAAGATGTATTATTCAGTCATTTGATAGTTTACCTCAAAGAAAGTATTAATTGAAAAGATGACTTACTCAACTTTTTATTTCATTAGCCAAGATGCCTTCTTGGGACTATTTTGGGATATTATTTAGTTTAAAGTGGCCTTGAAAATGTTATCTTTTAAAAGAGAGAATTCTGGGAAAGTGGTGGAGTAGGAAGTATCAGAAATTTGTCTCCCCACCCAGACAACAATTGCACTTGCAGAATTTTTCTAATGTAGTTATTTTGGAGATCTGGAACTTATTAAAAGCTTGCAAATTTCAGAGGAAAACTTGGACAGTAAATTATAGTTAATTTTGGTTAATCTTAGTTCTTATCCATCTCTCCAATCTTGTGGCAGATAGCTGTGCACATGTTCCAGAAACAGCTTTAAAGAGACAGGGTGAGCAAAAAGCACCTTGTCCTTCAAATATTGGGCTTCTGTGGTTTGATTAATGATTGCTGCTTCTGGTCATGGAAGTGCAGATAAAGATGCTGGGGGTTATTGTTGTTGTACCTTCCTCCATTGTTACAAGCCCTTTCTACTCTGGGGATTTAAGGATCCAGCACCCTTCTCTCCACTCACCTCTATTTTTGTCTTTTCCCCATGCAAGAGCCAAAAATTAAAGACTAACATATTCAAAGGTAATTATATGTATGAAGAAAATTTCCCTGCATGCCCAGAGAAAGAAGCAGGCTCAGAAATATTCGAGCCATCCTGCTCCTTGGAACAGAGACAGACAGCCTACAACAATGAAAAAATATATACTTAAAAGATACTCAGAGATCTAAAGGAAGATGTAGAGAAAGTCAAGAAAACTTTGTATGAACAAAATGAAAATATCAACAAAGAGATAGAAAACCTAAAAAGCAACAAAGTAATTCTGAAGCTGAAATGTACAACTGAAATAAAAAATTTACTAGAGAGACTAAAAGGTAGATGTGAGGAAGCAGAAGAAAGACATGGGTGAACATGAATATAAGACAATAGAAATCACTGAATCTGAGGAGCAGAACAAAAAAAGATTGATAAAAAGTGAACAGAGCCTAAGGTATCTGTGGGACACCACCAAGTGGACCAACACATACATTGTTGCAGTCCAAAACTAAGAGAGAGAAAGGGGCAAAGAGAATATTTGAAGAAATTACGGCTGTAAACTTTCCAAATGTGATGCAAGAGAGCAATATGAACATCTAAGAAGTTCAATGACCTCCAAGTAAGATAACTTCAAGGCAATCTGCACTGAGATAGATAATAATCAAACTTTTGACAAAGATAAAGAGAGAATCTTGAAAGCAACAAAAGGGAAATAGCTTGTCATATACAGGGGATATTCAGTAAGAATATCAGAGATTTCTCATCAGAAAATTTGGAAGCCATAAGCCTGTGGACTGATATGTTCAAACTGCAAAAAGTAAAAAAAAAAAAAAAAAAAGTCAACCAAAAATCTTACATCTGGATAAACTATACTTCAAAAGTGAGAGAGAAGTTATAACATTCCATTCCCAACAGCACAAAAGCCAGGGTGTTTGTAATCAGAAGAGCTTTGCTGCAGGAAATTATAAAGGGAGTCTTTCAGGATGAAATGAAAGGACACTAGACAGTGACTTGAAGCTGTGTGGTGAAGTAAAGATCTCAATAAAAATAAATACATGAACAATTATAAAAGCTAGTATTACTGTAACAACAGTTTGTTTCTCTACTTTTTATTTTTTATGCAATTTAAGAGAGTAATACATTGCAAAGATTTTTAGTCCAAAACTAATACAGTTAGCTACAGTTTGTTTTCTACATAATTTAAAAAGCTGATACATATTTCAAAAATTGTCAGTTTGTGTTTTTGTATACACAATGTATAAAGATATGGTGATGTAACTTTCTGACCTCAACAACCAAAAGGGTGAGAATGAGAATGTAAAGAAAGAAAATTATTGTACAATATTTAAGTTAAGCTGACATAAATTCAAATTAGAGTGCTATAACTTTAGGAAGTAAAATATAATCCCCAAGGTAACCACAAAGAAAATAGTAGCTATAGAATACACATTAAAAAAAAAGAAAAATAAATTTAAATGTTTCACTGCAAAAAAAAAAATCATCTAAACTCAAGACAGTAATGCAGGGGGAAAAAGCATAAGAAAAGTGAAAATCAAATCAAAAAAATGACAGAATTAAGTTCTTCCTTATCAGCTGTTACTTTAAACGTAAATAGATATTAAACACTTCAATCAAAAGACAAAAATTGGAAGGATGAATTTTAAAAATGATTCAGTTGTATGTTATTTGCAGAAGACTCACTTTAGATCCAAAGACATTAAAAGAGATAGGATGCAAAAGATATTCCATACAAATAGTAACTTAAAGAAAGAAGGATTGGCTATATTAATATTATTCAAAATAAACTTTGAGAAACAGAGGATATTGTATGTTAGTAAAAGGTTCAATACAGAAAACAGATATACTCATGTATACTACAGATGCTTCTGCTCCTAATAATAGACCATCAAAGTTTATGAAGAAAAATCTCATGGAATTGAAGAGAGAAATAATACTTAGATACCTCAATATCCCACCCTTAATAATAATAACAACAATCAGATAGGAGTAAAAAAAGAGAGGACTTGAACAACACAATAAATCAACTATCTCTCACAGACATATACAGAACTTTCTATCCAATAACAACAGCATATACATTCTTCTAAAGAAGACATCAAATATTTTCCAGGATAGATCATATATTAGGCCATAAGTTCAGTCCCAATATATTAAGAAAGATTTCATACAATTATCTTTCTGACCATAAGATTATGAAGTTAAAAATCAATAACAGGAAAGAGATCCAAGATGGCTGATTAACAACAGCTCAGGATTGTAGCTCCCAGTGAAAGCACAGAGAGCGAGTGGATGCTGCACTTTCAGACGAATTTTTGTTGCCTACAGACTGGGAGATTCCTGGCGGAAAAGCCACACGGGTTGCCAGTGCGACTTTTTTGGCTGGCGCGGCTATTTTGCCTGCGCCCCGGAGCGGCGCTTCTCAGTGCAGAGTATACAGGACGGGTGCCCTTTGAGTCGGGCTCAGCTGGTCCCATCCCCACAAGGAGAACAGCAATTGGAAGCGCTGAGGAATGAGAGTTTCACATTAAGCACAGCTGAACCGGGAAGGTCCAGCTCTGTGGGGAAGGGGCGTCTGCCAAAGGAAAACTAAGAAACAGAAAAAACTTCATCACTAGGTGGAGAGATCCAAGATGGCTGATTAACAACAGCTCAGAATTGTAGCTCCTAGTGAAAGCGCAGAGAGCAATTGGATGCCACAATTTCAGACGAATTTCTGTTGCCCACAAACTGGGAGATTCCCAGTGGAGGAGCCACACGGGTCGCCAGCGCGACTTTTTTGGCTGGCGTGGCTGTTTTACCGGCGCCCCGGTGTGGCGCTTCTCAGTGCAGAGTATATGCGACTGGGTGCACTTTGAGTTGGGCTCCGCTGGTCCCATCCCCACAAGGAGAACAGCAATTGGAAGCGCTGAGGACTGAGTTTCACAGTAAGCACAGCTGAACCCGGGAAGGCCTAGCTCTGTGGGGAAAGGGCGTCCGCCAAAAGAAAACTAAGAAACAGAAAAAACTTCATCACCAACAAGCCAGACGTCCACTCAGACCCAATCTGAAAGTCAGCAATTACAAAGACGACAGGTGGGTAAATCCACAAAAATGGGAAGAAACCAGTGCAAAAGGCTGAGAACACCCGAAATCAGAATGCCTCTCCACCTACAGGGGATCGCAGCTCCCCATCAGCAAGAGAACAAGGCATGACGGAGAATAAGTGTAATGAACTGACAGAATCAGGCTTTAGAAGGTGGATAATAAGAAACTTCTGTGAGCTAAAAGAACATGTACTAACCCAATGCAAAGAAACTAAGAACCTTGAAAGAAGATTTAACGAAATGCTAA
>CAUYLG010073786.1:0-12789 GCA_963573385.1 Cacajao melanocephalus | reverse complement strand
AATTAATTTCTGAATTTATTCTACTGTGGTTGGAGAAGGTATATTGTATGAGTTCAATCTTTGTAAATTTATTGACACTTGTTTTATGCCTAACATGTGGTCTATCCTGGGGAATAGTCCATGTGCACTTGAGAAGAATGTACATTCTGCCCTTTTTGGGTGGAAGAACACATCTTCCACATGATAAAAGGCATCTATGAAAAACCCACATCTAACTTTATACTTAATGGTGAAAGATTGGATGTTTTCCCACTAAGATCAGGAACAAGACAAAGGTGTCTGCTCTTGTCATTTATATTCAACATTGTATTAGAGTTTCTATCCAGGGCACTTGGACAAGAAAAAGAAACCAAAATCATCAAGATTGAAAAGAAAGAAGTAAAACTATCTCTATTGGTAAATGATATGATATAATGTTATATATAGAAAATTCTGAGGAATCCACTTAAAAACTATTAAAAATTATCAACAAGATACATAAGGTTGCAGAATTTAAGATTACGTACAAAAATCAAATATATTATTATTTTTTTTCTGAGATGGAGTCTCACTCCGTCACTTAGGCAGGAGTGCAGTAGCACAATCTCGGCTCACTGCAGCCTCCTCCTCCCCTGTTCAAGTGATTCTCCCACCTCAGAAACTGAATTGCTAGGATTACAGGCATGTGCCACCATGCCAAGCTAATTTTTGTATTTTTAGTAGAGACAGGATTTCGCCATGTTGGCTAGAGTGGTCTTGAACTCCTGACCTCAAGTGATCTGCCCACCTCAACTTCCCAAAGTTGGGATTACAGTCATGAGCCACCACACCCAGCTAAAAATCAATTGTATTTCATAGAATATACACTATGGATGAATGCTGAAAATAAAATTAAGAAAACAATTCTATTTATAATAGCATCAACATGAATAAAATACTTAGGTATAAATTTAACAAAAGATGTACAAGATTTCTGATATGGTCTGTCTCTGTGTCCCCACCCAAATGTCATCTTGAATTGCAGTTCCCATAATCCCCATGTGTTATGGGAAGGACCTGGCAGGAGGTAACTGAATCACGGGGGCGGTTACCCCCATGCTATTCTCATGATAGTGAATGAGTTCTCACGAGACCTGATGGTTTTATAAGGTTTTTCTGATGGTTTTTCCACCTTTGCTCAGCACTTCTCTCTCTTGTTGCCATGTGAAGAAGAACATGTTTGCTTCCCCTTCTGCCACGATTGTAAGTTTCCTGAGGCCTCCCCAGCCATGTGGAACTGTGAGTCAGTTAAATCTACTTTCTTTATAAATTACCCAGTCTCTGGTATTTCTTCACAGCGGTGTGAGAATGGCCTAATACAACTTCTATACTGAAGACTACAAAAGTTGTTGAAAGAAATTAAGGGAGATTTAAATAAATGGAAAAACATCCTGTTTTCATAAGTTGGAAGACTTGATATTATTAAGATGGCAATATTCTCCAAATTGATATACAGATTTGATGCAATTCTATCAAAATTTCAACTACCTTTTTTGCAGAAATTAACAAGATGATTCTAAAAGCCATATGAAAGTGCAAAGGATCCAGAAAGACCAATATAATCCTGAAAAGGAACAAAGTTGGAGGACTCCCACTTTCTGATTTTCAAAACTTACTGTAAAGCTACAATAATCACAACAGGGTGGAACTGGCAAAAGGACAGTCATGTAGATCAATGGAATAAAAGTGAGAGTCTATGGTTCATTGATTTTTTTTTTGAGACAGAGTCTTGCTCTGTCACCCAGGTTGGAGTGCAGCAGTGCGATCTCGGCTCGCTGCAACTTTCACCTCTGGGATTCTTCTGCTCAGCCTCCAAGTAGCTGGGACTACAGGCATGCATCACCATGCCCAGCTGACTTTTTTGTATTATTAGTAGAGATGGGGTTTCACCATATTGGCCTGGCTGGTCTTGAACTCCTGACCTTGTGATCCACCTGCCTCAGCCTCCCAAAGGACTGGGATTACAGGCATGAGCCACCTCACCTGGCTGGTTAATTGATTTTCAACAAGGATGTCAAGACCATGCAGTGGAGAAAAGAAAAATCTTTTCAACAAATAATAGTAGGACACTGGATATCCACATGCAAAAGAATGAATTTGGACCCCTAACTCACACCATGTACAAAAAAGTAACCCAGAATGGATCAAAGATTTTTTTTTTGAGATAGGGTCTCTCTATGTTGTCCGGGCTGTTCTTGAACTGCTGGGCTCAAGCATTCCGCCCACCTTTGGTCTCCCAAATTGCTGGGATTATAGGCATGAGCCACGGTACCCCCAGCCTGATCAAAGATCTTAAGAGCTAAAACTGTAAAACCCTTGGAAGAAAATATAGGGCTAAATCTTCATGACCTTGGATTAGGTAAGAGTTTCTTAGGTATGACACCTAAAGCACAAGCAATTAAAGAAAAAAAATAGATAAATTGGACTTCAAAATTAGAAATCTTTGTGCATCAAAGGACACTCACAGGAAAATGAAAAGACAACCCACAGAATGAGAGAAAATGTTTGTAATTTATATATCTGACAAAGAACTTGTATCTACTATAGAAAGAACTTCTATAACTCAATAATAAAAAAAGACAACCCAATTTTAAAATGGGGGTTGGGTGTGGCAGCTCATGTCTGTAATCCTGGCACTTTGGAAGGCCAACATGGGGGCATTTCTTGAGGCCAGAAATTAAAGACCAGCCTGGGCCACGTAGTGGGATCCCATCTCTACAAAAAAAAAAAAAAGAAAGAAAAAAAATTAGCTGGGTGTGGTGGCCTGTGCCTGTGGTTCCAGCTACTTGGGAGGCTGAGGTGGGAGGACTGATTGAGTCTGGGAGGTTGAGGCTGCAGTGAGCCATGATCAAGCCACTGCACTCCAAACTGAGCAACAGAGCAAACCCTATCTCAAAAAAAAAAAAAAAAAAAAGGCAAAGCATCTGAATCTGAATACGCTTGAATAAGTATTTCTCCCAAGTAGCTCTACAAATGGCCAGTAAGCACATGGAAATATGCTTGATATCATTAGTCATCAGGGAAATTCAAATCAAGGCCACAAGGAGATATCACCTCACACCCACTAGAATGGCTGTAATAATAATTTTAAAGGGCAATAGCAAGTATTGGCACAGCTGTGGAGAAATTTCAGCCTCATGCAATGCTGATAGAAATGTAAAATGGTGTAGCTGATGTGGAAAACAATTTGGCAGTTCATTTAAAAGTTAAATATAGAGAATGAATGCTGAATACAGGTGGCTCATGCCTGTAATTTCAGCATTTTCGGAGGCCAGGGAAGGAGGATCATTTGAGCCCAGGAGTTCAAGACCAGCCTGGGAAACATAGTGAGACTCCACCTCTATAAATTAATAAATAAATAAAAATATTAGGCATGGTGGCACATGCCTATAGTCCCAGCTACTCAGGAGGCTGAGGTGGGAGGATCGCTTGAGTCTAGAAGTTCAAGGCTGCAGTAAGCTATGATTACACTACTGCATTCCAGACTGGGTGATGGATCGAGACCTTGTCTCAAAAAAAAAAAAAAAAAAGGAAAAGAAAAATAGTTAAACATAGAGTTATGATCTAGTAATTCTATTCTAGGCATATTTTCAAGAGAAATGAAAACATGTCCACATAAAACCTACACATTAGAGTCAATAGCAGTATTATTCATAGTAGCTTAAAGGTGGAAACAACCCAAATGTCCTTCAATTAAATAATGGATAAGCAAATTGTGATATATCCACAAAATAGAATATTATTTATGCATGAATGGAATGAAGTACTAATTCATACTACAATATTGATAAACTTTGAAAAATTATGATATGCAAAAGGAACCAGACACAAAATGTCAAATATTTTATGATTTCACTTAAATGAAATGTCCAAAATAGGCAAATCCATAGAGACAGAGAGTAGATTAGTTGCCAAAGGATGGGCAACTGAAGGGGGAATAAAAAGTGACTGCTAATGGTGATAGAGTTTCCTTTTAAGGTGATGAAATGTTCTGAAATTAAATAGTTACGGTAGTTGCACAACTTTATACTAAAAACCACTAATTGTACACTTAAAAAGGTGAATGTTATGTGAATTACATCTCAATTAAAAATAAGCAGATTGGATACAATCAAATAAAAGATTAGAGAACTTGAAGCTAGATCAATATAAATAATCCATACCGAAGCACAGAGATAGAAAAAGGAAAAGACAGAGGAGAGAAGAGCTCATCAATGACATGTGAGATTGCATCAAAAGATAACACCCATGTAACTGAAGTCCCATAAGGAGAAGAGAAATAGAGTGGAGCAGAAAACATGTTTGAATTCCATTTAAAGAAGTTTTGGAGGCCAGGTGTGGCAGCTCATGCCTGTAATCCTGGCACTTTGGGAGGCTGAGGCAGGCGAATCACGTGAGGTTAAGAGTTTGAGACCAGCCTGGGCAACATGGTGAAATTCCGTCTCTACTAAAAAACACAAAAATTAGCTTGGTGTGGTGGTAGGTGCCTGTAATCCCAGCTACTTGGGAGGCTGAGGCAGGAGAATTGCTTGAACCTGGGAGGTGGAGGTTGCATTGAGCTGAGATTGTGCCACTGCACTCCAGCCTGGGTGACAGAGCAGGACTCTGTCTCAAAAAAAGGAAAAAAAAAAGTTTTGGGTTGGACGTGTTGGCAGATGCCTATAATCTAAGCACTTTGGGAGGCCAAAGAGGGAGGATTGCTTGAGCTCAGGAGTTCCAGATCGAACTGGGCAACATAGTGAAACTGTATCTATAAAAACAAAATTTTTTAATTAAAAAAGAGTTTGCCTGAAAATGTTCTAAATTTGATTGAAAGTATATTGCAATTCAAGATCCAAAAAGCTCAGAAATTCCTAAGGTGGATAAATACAAAAATAATAGCACGGATGCACATCAGGATCAAACTGCTGAAAACCAGAAATAAAGGAAAAAATTCTTAAAAGCAACCAGAGAAAATGGACACATTATTCAAAGAGAAATGATGATAAGAATGTCAGCCAAGTTCTCATGAGAAACAACAGAGTTCAAAAGACAATTGAATGGGATCTTTAAAGCACTGAAAGAAAAACCCAGAATTCTATATTGAGTGAAAATATATTTTATTTTTAAATTTTTTTATTTAGAGATAGGGTCTCATTCTGTGGTGAAGGCTGGAGTGCAGTGACATGATCATGGCTCACTACAGCCTCAACTTCCCAGGCCCAATGATCCTCCCACCTCAGCCTCCCAAGTGGCTGGGACTACAGGTGCACGCCATCACGCCCAGGTAATTTGTTCATTTTTTGTACAGCTGAGGTCTCACTATGTTGTCTAGGCTGGTCCCGAACTCTTGGGTTCAATCAATCCTCCCTCTTTGGCCTCCCAAAGTGCTGAGATTATAGACATGAGCCACCATGCCTGGCTGAAGATATATTTTAAAAATGAAAGTGAAATAAAAACATTTTCAGATAAGCAAAAGCTGAGAGAACTCATTGCCCACAAACTGCACTACATGAAGTGCTGAAGGAAGTTCTTCAGCTGGAAATAAAGAATTACCGGATAGAAAACTGGATCTATAGGGAAATAAAGAGCACTGGAAAGGGTGTATATATTTAAATATAAAACAACTTCTTTCTTTTTGGCTGGGCACGGTGGCTCACAGCTGTAATCCCAGCACTTTGGAAGGCCGAGGTGGGCGGATCATTTGAGGTCAGGAGTTCCAGACAAGCCTGACCAACATGGTGAAACCCCGTCTCTACTAAAAATACAAAAATTAGCCAAGCGTGGTGGCAAATACCTGTAATTCCAGCTACTCAGGAGACTGAGTTAGGAGAATTGCTTGAACCCAGGAGGTGGAGGTTGCAATGAGCAGAGATGAGATTGCGCTGCTGCACTCCAGCCTGGGCGATAGAGTAAAACTCTGTCTCAATAAAACAAAACAAAACAAAACACCAAACCAAACCAAACAAAAAAAGAAAGTTGAGTCCATTGATTAAAATAAAAAAAGATCTTCAAAGAATATGCTTAACTTTCCTCCCATGTCTTTCCATCTAAGTGGGATTGATACGTTGAATAAATAGCTTGGTTTAAGAGGTCTTCTTTGATATTTTTAACTTGATTGAGAGCTAATCAAATAAAACTCAGCATGTATAAGGCTTCAGAAATTATTGTTTCCTTTGGATTGTGCTTTCCAAATAACCGTTTAAGTTCCTGAAGATATAAATCTATGTTGTGAAAACTGCAACAGATGTTTTCTTTTAAACGTCTGTCTGTCTATGTGTGAATAGGGCTGAGCAGTGTATAATTCACTCCATTTACATTAACATTTATGAAAAACACATGGTAAATTATTTTGCAACATGTTCAGTTTTCTTTCCTTTGGTATGAATTTGGTTGATATAAAGTTGACTTGGTCTTCAAACTGATATTAAACTCTGTTCCAGTATGATTTTTGAGAAAACAAAGTTATGAATTCTTTCATCTTTCAGTTATGAATTTTTTTTTTTTTGAGACGGAGTCTTGCTCTGTCACCAGGCTGGAGTGCAGTGGCACAATCTCAGCTCACTGCAACCTCCACCTCCTGAGTTCAAGCAATTCTTCCACCTCAGCCTCCCAAGTAGCTGGGACCAGAGGCGCGTGCCACCAAGCCCAGCTAATTTTTTTGTATTTTTAGTAGAGACGGGGTTTCATCATGTTGGCCAGGATGGTCTCAATCTCTCGACCTTGTGATCTGCCCGCCTCGACCTCCCAAAGTGCTGGGATTACAGGTGTGAGCCACCGTGCCCGGCCTCAGTTATGAATTTTTAATGCAAAATGCTGTTGACTTGTATTTGCTTCATCTCTAGGTCAGGAGAGGACATAGAACCCTTTTCTTTCTGATCAAATGATAAAATTGGATTGTTAAGGCAAAAAAATTTTGTTCTATAGATTTTGAGAGATTCGTTTATTTATTCGTTCATTTCATTCTTTTAGACAGGGTCTCACTCTGTTGCCCAGGCTGGAGTGCAGTGGCACCATCACAGTTCACTGCTGTCTTGACCTCCTGGGTTCAGTGATCCTCCCACTTGTTTTCTGAGTAGCTGGGACTACAGGCACATGCCACCACGCTGGGCTAATTTTTTGTAAAAACGAATTTTTGTCATGTTGCCAGGCTGATCTCGATCTCCTGGCCTCAAGCAATCCTCCCACCTCAGCTTCCCAAAGTGCTGAGATTACAGGTGTGGGCCACTGTGCCAGGCCCATTCTTTGTTTTTTTTTATTTTTTGGTCTTGAAACGGAGTTTCTCTCTTGTTGCCCAGGCTGGAGTGCAACAGCATGATCTTGGCTCACTGCAACCTCCACCTCCTGGGTTTAAGTGATTCTCCAGCCTCAGCCTTCTGAGTAGCTGGGATTACAGGCATGGCCACCACGCCCAGCTAATTTTGTATTTTTAGTAGATATGGGTTTCACCATGTTGGTCAGGCTGGTCTTGAACTCCCGATTCCAGGTGATCTGCCTGCCTTGCCCTCCCAAAGTGTTGGGATTATAGGTGTGAGCCACCACGCCCGGCCCAGGCCAACTCTTAAAGCAATGCACAGAAGTAAAAAACTCAGAGCCACTACACCAGCTGATAGTATGATAATTTTGTTTTAGGGATATTTCACTTAAAAGCAGGTTTCTATGACTTTTTTAGATATCCAGCTGGCAATGAGCAACAGAAAATAGTGGGAAAATATTGTTTTAAAAGTTGACTCAAAGATATCACTTCTGAGCAGAAAGAAGGAATAGTGAAAATGGTAGCAGGACTCTTAGACCTCTGCCTTGTACAACACAAAAATAAGTTCCAGATGGGTAAAAAACATAAATAGTTTATTTCAAGCAACTGCTGTCTGGAGAAGTCTTCCATGGAGGAACACATTTTCATCCAGTATAGAGCACTTAACATGCTGGATGAAATACAAGAAGCATCTTTCTTTTTAAAGGCATGGCAATGTTGTCAGAAAAGGAAGAAGAATGATCAGAAATAAGGAGAAAACATCACTCCAGAAAAATTCCAGCCAGAGCTGGTGTTTGCCTGGTGACATCTGCCAATCACTGGAGGCCTAGCAAAGTGCAGAGGACAGGAGTTGCAGCTTGAGGCCTAAAGGGCAGGGAGGTTGGGTTGGAACACCCCAGATAAAGCTGGAGCTCCCTGAGGATAAACTAGATAATTGAGCAAACTAGAAAAGTCCCACCAACAGAAAAGGACAATGAAGATTCCTAACCATGGGACTGTCCTCACTTGGAAGAAATGCCTCATAACTGTGTGCTTCAAAAAGAAAATCTTTAAGCCTAAGATTTAGTTAAAGTGATTCTGGGATTGCAGTGCCCCCAACTGCCCCATAGAGACCAACATAAATTGGCTGGGCACAGTGGCTCATGCCTGTAATCCTAGCACTTTGGGAGCCCAAGATGGGAGGATCACTTGAAGTTAGGAGTTCAAGAACAGTCTGGCCAACATAGTGAAATGCTGTCTCTACTAAAAATACAAAAATTAGCTAGGTGTGGTGGCAGGCACCTGTAATCCCAGCTACTCAGGAGGCTGAGGTGGAAGTATCACTTGAACCTGTGAGGCAGAGTTTGCAGTGAACCGAGATCATGCCCCTGCACTCCAGCCTGGGTGACAGAATGACACTCTGTCTCAAAAAAAAAAAAGAAAGAAAATGAAAAAAGAAGAAGAAACAACATAAATCTTCCACGGAGGAACACATTTTCATCCAGGGCTCAATTTTCACAGGTAAATTTCCAAAGAATGTGAGTTAACATACATTCAAAAAAAAAGTCCTCAGCCGGGCATGGTGGCTCAAGCCTGTAATCCCAGCACTTTGGGAGGCCCAGGTGGGTGAATCACAAGGTCAGGAGTTTGAGACCATCCTGACCAACATGGTGAAATCTCATCTCTATTAAAAACACAAAAATTAGCCAGGCGTGGTGGCATGTGCCTGTAATCTCAGCTACTCAGGAGGCCGAGGCAGGAGAATTGCATGAACCCAGGAGGTGGAGGTTGCAGTGAGCCCAGCTCACGCCACTGCACTCCAACCTGGGCGACAGAGTGAGATATCATCTCAAAAAAAAAAAAAAGTCCTCAAACATAGGAGATAATAAGCCACTATGTGTGTGAATCAACAGAAACAACACACAGCAGCAGCAGACCTATACTTACGGTAGCTACCAGAATTATTAGATGATTTGACAATGGAACAACAGACCATTGAGAGAGATTAAGCACAGTTGAAAAGAAACCAAACAGAACTTCTGGAAACTGAAAATAAAACGGGAAAAGATAGAGAGTCAAAAGGGTAATTTATACATAGGTGGAAAGAAGATAAATCTAGGGAATTGCCCAGAATGTATTAAGAGGAGATGTAGACAGTGAAAATGTGAAAGGTTAAGAGATATGGAGAAGTGAATGAGAAGATCTCACATAAACCTACAGGAATTCCAGAAGGAACAGGAGGAGCTGCAATATTCAGAGACTGTGGCTGGGAATTTCAATACTAGATAAAAGATGCTAATTATCAGTATCAGATTCATAAGGACACACTATTCCCAGACAGTATAAATAAGAAGAAATATACATCAGCACATACCTTAGTGAAATTGTAGGACATCAAAGATGAAAAGAGAAAAGACAGATTATTATATGAGAAAAATAATTAGACTAAAAGCTGACTTTTCAATAGCGACAGTGGAAGTTAAAAGATGGGAGAATTGGCCGGGCATGGTCACTCACATCTGCAATCCCAGAACTTTGTGAGTTCAAGAAGGGGGATCACCTGAGGTCAGGAGTTCGAGACCAGCCTGGCCAACATGGTGAAACCCTGTCTCTACTAAAAATACAAAAATTAGCTGGGCATGGTGGTAGGCACCTGTAATCTCAGTTACTCAGGAGGCTGCAACAGGAGAATCACTTAAACCCGGGAGGCGGAGGTTACAGTGAGCTGAGATCATGCCATTGCACTCCAGACTGGGTGACAGAGTGTGACTTTGTCACAAAACAAAACCAAACACAGCTGTCCAGCCAGTGCCAACCTGTGAACTTTCCACCATATCTCAGAATCTGCTATTCCCCAAACTACTTGACAGTTTCCTTTCAGTAATCTTTTTGAAGGGCCTGTTGTTTAGTGAATATCTTTGTTATTTTCAGCCTTTGAACTATAATTTACATCTCTTGCAATAAATTTATTTATTTTTTGCTTCATTTTGTTGAAGAGGTCAGGTATTTAGCTCTCCTTTATATATAACTTTAAGACAGGGTCTCACTTGTGTCGCCCAGGCTGGAGTGCAGTGGTGCAATCTCAGCTCGCTGCAGCCTTGACCTCCTGGATTTGAGCAATCCTCCTGCCTCAGCCTCCCAGCTATGGGTGCACACCACCTCACTCAGCTAATTTGTCTGTTTTGTAGAGATGGGGTTTCCTTATGTTGCCTAGGCTGATCTTAAACTGTGGAGCTCAAGGATCCACCCGGCTTGACCTCCCAAACTGCTGGGATTACAAGATGAGCCACCTTGCCCTGCCTCTTTTATGTTATTTTAAAATTTTTCAAATTATCTGTTATAAGGTATTTCTCCAGAAGCAAATGGCAAAATTTAACTGTTGTGATAAACCACGAGGACTCTAATTTTTAATTCTATACATTTAATCGTCTCTTTATTTTAAGACTTTTTAAATACAGATATCATTTTTACAGAAACAAACAAAAAAGATAGGAGAATATTATATGCAAAATGCTGGAAAAAAAGTAATTGTTCAATTGTATGCTCAGCAAAATCTTGTTCAAAAGTGAGGGCAGGCTGGGTGTGGTGGCTCATACCTGTAATCTCAACACTTTGGAAGGCCGAGGCGGGAGGATTCCTTGAGTCCAGGAATTCCAGATCAGCCTGTGCTGGTTATGGTGAAACCCTGTTTCTACAAAACACATGAAAATTTTCCAGGTGTGGTAGCATGCTCCTATAATGTCAGCTACTCAGGAGGCTGAGGTGGGAGGATCACGAGTCCAGGAAGTCAAGGCTGCAGTGAGCCATAATTGTGTCACTGCACTCCAGCCTGAGGGACAGAGGGATACCCTGTCTCTTAAAAAACAGAAACAAAAACAAAAGGGAGGACAAAATGTAGGCATTTTTCAGGCAAACAAAACCAGAATACACTGTATTTACTTTCAGTTGACTAAAGAAACTGGTAAAGGGTAATCGCATGACATACTCATCATTAGGGAAATACAAATTAATGCCACAGTGATACCACTACATATCAGTTGAAATGGCCAAAATGTAAAAAGACTGACTTTATCAAGTGTTGGTGAGAAAATGGAGGAACTGAAACTCTCATACACTGCTGATGGAAAATATAAAGTGGTACAATCACTTTGGAGAACAGTTTGGCATTTTCTTAAAGTCAAACAAACATCTACCACATAGTCCAGCTGTTACACTTCTTGGTACTTACCTAAGAGAAAAGCAAATATATGTCTACACAGAGGCATGCTGATGTTTATAGAAGCTTTATTTGTAATTGCCAAAATCTAGAAACAACCCAAAGTCTATAAACAGGTGACTGGATAAGTAAATTGTGAATATACATATGACGTAAATATTATCTGGCAATAAAAAGGAATGAATACTGATACATACAAATGAATACTGATACATACAGTGAATACTGATACATACAAAAGCATGCACTTCAAAATAGTTATACTAAAAGAAGCCAGACCAAAAAGAGAACATTCTGTATCATTCTATTTATATGAAATGCTAGAATATGCAAATTAATCTTTAGTGATGGAAAAACATCCGTGATTACCTGGGGATGGGGTGGGGTCAGCTAGGGTGGGAGGGAAATGAGGAAACTTTTGTAGGTGATAGGTATGTTCACAATCTTGATGATGATGTGAGAACTTATCAAATTTAAATATATATATTGAAATTGCATGTCAATTACACTTCAATAAAGCTGTGAAAAAAAAAACAACAGAAAGCGAAAAGAAAAGGAAACAATTCCGTGGTGTACGAGAACCCACAAAATTTGAACATCTCATCATGCCTGCACATTCAACGATGTTACATTGATGGCTTGGAATAAGCTATGGTGGAGTACATTTCCATCCCAGAAATTGACTACAATTCAATTTCCTACCCCTAAGCCAATTTACTCGTCACTACTGGATGTATATCAGGCATAAGGTAACATCACAGATTTCAAAAGCAGCACCTTAAATGCAAGAAAAAAAATTGTGAACAGACATGAAAAGCATGTGAATAAATCTAAAAATAAAACTACAAATTTTGTTGATATCAAATTTGTGAGGTTAAAGACAACAAGGTAGATCTAACACACAGGATGGCAGTAGCACATATGTTTGAAGTGGGGCAGCTGGAGTTCGTACATCCCCAAATCCTGGACTTGATTGGGAGGATGAAACGGATACTGACTTTAGACATTTTTAGATGAAATATGAATGCTAAACTGGTTTAGAGTAACCAATAAAAGCACAAAATTTGAATGTATGCTTTCAAAACTTGTAGAGGAAAAATGCAATGAGAGAAAAACCTTAATTAAGTCCAAAAGAAGGCCTTGCCCTTCACCTGCATTTCCTCACATGCTCCCACCATTGATAATTTGGGTAATGGTGATGCCACCATATGCCATGGATTACTCATTTCCTGATTCTTCCCCAGCAAGGTTATCACTGTGCTCCTCAAATACATGAGCAACGGAATTCCAGAATCCCGTTTTGAGGAACTATTTTCTGATTCCACAATTGCTATGTCAGTCC